>JANBXA010000641.1:33405000-33702500 GCA_030556225.1 Cricetiscus sungorus
GGGTAGGTTTTGGTTTAGGGTTAGATTTAGGGTTAGTGTTGTGTTTAGTTTTGAGGTAAGTATTAGGATTAGGGTTAGGGTGAGTGTTAGTGTTAGGTTTAGGGTTAGTTTTAGGGTTGGAATTTAGTATTAGGGTTGGGGTTAGGTTTAGGTTTATGTTTGGAGTTGTGGTTAGGGTTAGTTTTAGTGTTAGGGTTGCCGTTAATTTTGATATAAGTGATAGTGTTATGGTTAGGGTTTACTGTTAGTGTCAGGGTTAGGGCTAGGTTTAGGGTAAGGGTTAGGTTTGTGGTTTGGTTTGGGGTTAGAGTAAGGATTAGGATTATCGTTAGATTTAGCATTAGAGTTAGGATTAGTGTTAGTGTTGTGGTAAATGTTGGGGATAGATTTAAGGTTAGGGTAAGGGCTAGGGTTAGTTTTAGGGTTAGTGTTGGAGTTGGAATTTTGGTTGGGGTTGGGGTTAGCGTTATGGTTAGGTTTAGGGTTAGTGTTAGTGTTAGGGTTCAGGTTATGGTTATGGTTAGGGTTAGGGTTAGGGCATGAGCTAAAACTAGCATTACAGTTAGGTATAGGGTTAGGTTTAGGGCTAGAGTTTATAGTTAGCATTGGGGTTAGTGTTAGAATTAGGGTTAGGTTTGTGGTTAGGGTTATGTGTATGGCTAGGGTTAGAGTTTGTGTTAGGGTTAGGGTTGTAGTTAGGGTTAGTGTTTGGGTTAGGGTTAGGCATATGTTAAAGTTAGGTTTAGGGGAGTGTTAATGTTAGGGTTAGTGTTAGAGCACATTAGGGTTACGTTTAGGGTTGTGGTTAGGATTAGGGTTAGTGTTAGGTTTAAGGTTAGTGTTGTGGTTAGTTTTGTGGTTAGAGTTAAGGTTAGGGATAGGTTTAGGTTTAGCGTTGGGTTTAGGGTTAGTGTTAGGTTTAGGTTTAGGGTCAAAGTTAGTGCTAGGGTTAGGGTTAGGTTAGGGTTAGATTCAGTGTTAGGGATATGGTTAGTGTTGAGGTTAGATTTAGGGTTAGGGATAATGTTAGGGTTAGGTTTAGGGTTAGGTTAGGGTTAGGGATAGGGTTAGGTTTAGGGTTGGGGATGTGGTTGGTGTTAGTTTTAGGGTTAGGGTTAGGGTTATGGTTTAGGGTTGGGTCCGTTAGTGTTAGTGTTAGCATTAGAGTTTAGGGCTAGGGTAAGGGTTAGGGTTGTGGTTAGTGTTGGGGTTAGATTTAGGTTGAGGGTAAGGGTTAAGTTTAAGGGTTTGTGTCATTGTTAGTATTATAGGGTTAGGGTTCGGGTTAGGTTTGTGTTAGGTCTAGGGTTAGTGTTAGGGTTAGGGTTGTTGTTAGAGTTGGTGTTAGATTTAGTGTTAGGGTTAATGTTAGTGTTAGGGTTAGTGTTGATGTTTGATTTAGGGTTAGATTTACGGTTAGGGTAAGGGTTATGGTTAGGGTTAGGGTTAGGTTAGGGTTACGGTTAGGTGTAGGGTTAATGTTAAGGTTGGGGTTGGGTTTAGTGTTGGGTTTGGGGTTGGGGTTAGGGTTAGGTTTAGTTTTACGGGTTAGGGTTCATGTTAGGGTTAGGGGTAGGTATAGGTTTAGGTTTAGGTTTATGGTTAGTGTTAGTGCTAGGGTTAGGTTAGGGATAGGTTTACGGTTAGTTTTGTGGTTAGGATTGAGGTTAGATTTAGGGTAGGTTAGGGGTTAGTGTTAGGGTTAGGGTTAGGGTTCTGTTTAGTGTTAGGTTTAGGGTTAGGGTTTTGTTATGGTTAGGGTTAGGTTAGGATTAGGGTTAGATTTGTGGTTAGAATTGAGTTTAGATTTAGGGTTAGATTAAGGGATAGGGATAATGTTAGGGTTAGGTTTAGGTTTAGGATTAGGTCAGGGTTAGATTTAGATTTATGGTTAGGTTTGGGGTTGTGGTTAGTGTTAGGGTTAGGGTTATGGTTAGTGTTAGGGTTAGGATAGGGTTAGGATTAGCTAACTCTAGGGTTATGTTTAGGGTAAGGGTAGGGCTAACTCTAGGGTTAGGGTTAGGTTTGCTGTTGGGGTTGGGGTTAGGTTAGAGTTAGGGTTAGGTTTAGGGTTAGGGTTAGGGTTAGGTTAGGGTTAGGGGTCGAGTTAGGGTTAAGCCTAGGACTAAATCTAGGGATAGGGTTAGGTTTAGGGTTAGTTTCAGGTTAGGGTTCAGGTTAGAAGGTTAGGTATAGAGATTGTGTAAGGATTATTTTTAGGGTTAGGTTTGGGGTAGGTTAGGGTTAGTGTTAGGTTTAGGATTAGTGTTGTGGTTATGTATCACATTAGATTAAGTTTAGGTTAAGGGTTAAGGTTAGGCTTAGGGTTAGGGTTAGGGTTAGGTTTGGGTTAGGGTTAGGGTTAGGGTTTGGGTTAGGTTTAGGGTTAGGTTTGTGGTTTTGGTTGGGGTTGGGTTTGGGGTTGGGGTTAGTGTTAGGTTTTGGGTTATGTTTATGGTTAGGGTTAGGGTTAGATTAGGGTTAGGGTTTGTGTTAGGGTTAGGGTTAGGTTTAGGTTTAGAGTTAGGGTAAGGGTAAGGGTAAGGGTAAGGGTAAGGGTTAGGTTTAGGGATAGATTTAGGTTAGGTTTGTGGTTAGTTGAGGTTAGGTTTAGGGTTAGGTTTATGGTTATGTTTAGCGTTAGGGTTAGGGTTGTGGTTAGGGTTGGGAATTGGTTAGGGTTATCTTTGTGGTTAGGGTTGGGATTAGGTTTAGGGTTATGGTTATGTTTGTGGTTAGTGTAAGTGTTAGGTTTAGGTTAGGTTTGGGCTTGGGGTTAAGGTTAGTGTAAGGTAGGGTTAGGTTTATGGTTAGGGTTAGTTTTGGGTTTATTGTTAGTGTTAGGGATATGGTTAGGTTTGGGTTAGGGTTAGGGTTAGGGTTAGGGTTAGGGTTTGTTTTATGGTTAGGTTTGTGGTTGGGGTTGGGATAGGGTTAGGGTTAGGTTTAGGGCTAGTTTTAGTGTTAGTGTTAGGGTTAGGTTTAGGGCTAGGGCTGAAACTCTGGTTAGGGTTAGTGTTAGTGTTAGGTTAGGGTTAACATTAGGTTTAGGTTTAGGGTTTGGGTTAGGGTTGGGTTGGGGTTAGGTTTAAGTTAGGATTAGGTTTATGGTTAGTATTAGGGTTAGGGTTAGGGCTAGGGCTAAAACTAGCTTTAGGGTTGACGTTAGGGTTAGAGTTAGGTTTAGTGCTATGTTTAGGTTTGGGGTTAGATTTAGGGTTTGTGTTATTTTTAGGTTTAGTGTTAGGGTTAGGGGTAGGGTTAGGTTTGTTATTATAGTTGTGGTTAGATTTAGGGTTAGAGTGAGGGCTAGGGTTAGGGTTAGGTTAGGATAGGGTTAGGGTAGGGCTAACTCTAGGGTTAGGGTTAGGGTTAGGGTTAGGGTTATGTTTAGTGTTTAGTTTAGGGATAGGGTTAGTATTAGGTTTAGGGTTATGTCTAGGTTTAATGTTAGGATTAGGGTTAGGTTTAGGGTTAGAGTTAGGTTAGGGTTAGCATTAGCGTTACGGCTCAGGTTAGGATTTGTTGTAGGGTTAGGTTAGGGTTAGGGTTAGGGTATGGTTAGGATTAGGTTTAGGTTTAGATTAAGGGTTGGGGTTGGGGTTGTTTTGGGGTTTGGGGTTGGTGTTAGGGTTATGTTTAGGGCTAGGTTCAGTGTTAGTGTTAGGTTAGGGTTAGGATTAGCATTAGGGTTCAGTTAGGGTTTGGGTTGAGCTTGGTTTTGGGTTTGGTGTTAGGATTAGTATTAGGGTTAGTGTTAGTGTTGGTTTATTGTTATGGCTAGGGCTAAAAGTGGGTTTGGGGTAAGGGTTAGGTTTATGTTTAGGGTTTGGGTTAGGATTAGGATTAGGGTTTAGTGTTAGGGTTTAGAGTTATGGTTAGGGATAGGTTTTGGTTTAGGGTTAGTGGTAGGTTTAGGGTTATGTTTAGGTTTAGGGTTAGGGTTAGTGTTATGGTTAGGATTAGGTTAGATTAGGGTTAAGATTAGGTTTAGGGTTAGGTTTAAATTTAGGTTAGGGTTATGGTTAGAGTTTGTGGTTTCGGTTGGGTTGTGTTTGGATGGTTAGGGTTAGGGTTAGTGTTAGGATACCGTTAGGGTTAGGATTAGGGTTATGGCTAAATCTAGGGTTAGGCTTGGGTTAGGGTTTGGTTTAGGGTTAGGGTTAGGGGTTAGTGTTAGGGTTTGGGTTAGAGTGTGTTAGGCTTATGGTTAAGATTAGCTTTAGGGTTAGGTTTAAGGCTAGGGATGTCATTAGGGTTAGGTTAGGTTTATGGTTAGGGTTAGTGTTAGGGATTAGGGTTTGTGTTAGGTTTAAAGTTAGGGTTATTGTTAGGGTTAGGGTTATGTTAGGGTTACTGTTAGGGTTGTGGTTAGGGTTGAGTTTAGATTTAGGGTTAGAGCAATGGTTAGGGATAATTTTAGTGTTAGGTATAGGATTAGGGTTATGTTAGGGTTACAGTTAGATATTAACCAATATGTTAGGGTTGGGTTTGCGTTTAGTGTTAGTGTTAGGCCTTGGGTTAGGGTTGGGGTTAGGGTTAGGGTTGGGTTAGGATAGGGTTAGGGTTAGGGCTGAGGCTTACTCTAGGGTTAGGTTTAGGGTTACAGTTAGGGTAGGACTAACTCTAGGGTTAGGGTTAGGGTTAGGGTTAGGGTTAGAGTTAGGGTTAGATTTAGTGTTTGGGTTAGGGTTAGGGTTAGGGTTAGGGTTATGTCTAGGTTTAACGTTAGGGGTTAGGATTAGGGTTGTGGTTAGACTTTGCATTAGAATTAGGCTTAGGGCTGTGATTAGAGTTAGGGTAAGGGTTATGGTTAGGATTATGGTTTAGGGTTAGAGTTTGGTTTATGGTTATTGTTGTGTTTGGGGTTAGTGTTTGTGTTAGGGTTACGGTTAGAATTAGGGTTAGGGTTAGGGTTTGGCCTATGTTTAGGGTTAGGGACCATTAGTGCTAGAGTTAGCATTAGGGTTAGAGTTAGGCTTTAGTTTTAGGGATAGTGTTAGGGTAGGGTTGTGCTTAGGTTTCACGTTAGGATTAGGATTAGGTTTAAATTTGTGGATAAGGTTGGAGTTAGATTTAGTGTTAGAGAAAGTGTTAGGTTTCCGGTAGGATTTGGGTTAGGTTAGTGTTAGGGTTAGGGTTAGTTTTAGGGTTAGGTTTGGGGGTATGGTGTGTTTGGGTATGGTGTTGGGTTTGGGTTTGGGATTAGGGTTAGGTTTAGTGTTAGTGTTAGGGTTCAGGTTAGGGTTTGGCTTAGGGTTTGGTTAGGGTTAAGTTTAGGGTTAGGGTTAGGTTAAGGTTTAGGTTAGGGGCGTGTTGGGGGTTGGGGTTGGTTTTGGGTTTGAGGTTGGTGTTAGGGTTTGGTTTAGGGTTAGGGTTGGGTTTAGGGTTAGTGTTAGGTTAGGGTTAGGGTTAGCGTTAGGGTTCGGGTTAGGGTTTGGGTAGGGTTGGGTTTGGGGTTGGTCTTAGGTTTAGGATTAGGTTTAGTTTTAGGGTTAGTGTTTGTGTTAGGGTTAGGGTTAGGTCTAGGGCAAAAACTAGGGTTGGAGTCAGTGTTAGGTTTATGTTTAGGGTTTGGGTTAGTATTAGGGTTAGGATTTAGTGTTAGGGTATAGAGTTACAGTTAGGGTTAGGGTTAGTTTTAGGTTTAGGTTTAGGGTTAGGGTTAGTGGTAGGGTTAGGGTTATGTTTAGGTTTAGGGTTACTGTTAGTGTTATGGTTAGGTTTTAAGTAGGGTTAGGGTTAGGGTTAGGTTTAGGGTTAGGGATAGGTTTAGGTTAGGGTTAGGGTTAGGGTTGGGGTTGCGGTCGGGGTTGGGGTGAGAGTTATGGTTAGGGTTGGGGATAGGATTAGTGTTAGGATAGGGTTAGGATCAGGGTTAGGGCTAAATCTAGGGTTAGGCTTCAGGTTAGTGTTAGGTTTAGGGTTAGGGTTAAGTGTTAGTGTTAGGGATAGGTTTACAGTTACGTTAGTATTAGTGTTAGGGTTAATATTAGGTTTAGGATTATGGTTAGGGTTAATGTTAAGTTAGGGGATAGGTTAGGGATAGGGTTAGAGTTAGGGTTAGGGTTACAGTGTGTTAGGGTTACGGTTAGGGTTAAGTTTAGGGTAACTCTAGGGTTAAGGTTAGGGTTAGGGTTAGGTTTAGGGTTAGGGTTATGGTTAGGGTTAGGTTTAGGGTTAGGGTTGTGGTTAGAGTTTGGGTTAGGATAAGGTTAGGGCTGTGGTTAGGGTTAGGGTAAGGGGGTTATGTTTAGGGTTAGGGTTAGGCATTAGCGTTAGGGTTAGTTTTATAGTTAGGGTTGGGTTTGAGGTTAGTGTTGGTGTTAGGGTTAGGGTTACATTGAGGTCATGGTTGTGGTTAGATTTGGGATTAGCACTACTTTTAGGGTTAGGGTTAGGGTTAGGGTTAGGTAGAGCCTTAGGTTTAGCGTTAGGGGTTAGGGTTAATATTTGGGTTAGGGTTAGGTTTAGGTTTATGGTTAGTGTTAGGGTCAGGTTTAGGTGTTTAGGGTTAGTGTCAGTGTTACGGTTAGGTTAGGGTTAGAGTTAGGGTTAGTTTTGGGGTTGCAGTTGGGATTGGTGTTAGTGTTAGAATTAGGGTTATTGTTAGTGTTAGGGTTAGGATAGGGTTAGGGTTAGGGTTAGGGCTAAATCTACACTTACACTTAAGGTTAGGGTTAGGTTTAGTGTTAGGGTTATGAGTTAGTGTTAGGGTTATGATTATATTAGGTTTAGAGTTTGGTTAGGGTTGTTTTTATGGTTGAGTTTAGACTTAGGGGTAGGTTAAGGGTTAATGTTAGGTTTAGGGTTAGGGTTAGAGTTAGGGTTAGGGTTAGTGTTATTGTTAAGTTAGGGTTAGGTTAGGGATAGGTTTAGGGTTATGGTTATGATTAGGATCAGAGTGTGTTAGGGTTACAGATAGGATTAGGGTTAGATAGGGTTAGGTTTATGGTTAGGGATGTGGTTAGGGTTAGGTTTATGGTTAGGGTTATTGTTAGGGGTTAGGGTTAGTGTTAGGTTTAGGGTTAGGTTTATTTTTAGGGTTAGTGTTAGGTTTAGGGTTAGGTTTATTTTTAGGGTTAGGTTAGGTTAGGGTTAGGTTAGGATTAGGATTAGAGTTGTGGTTAGGGTTTAGTTTATGTTTAGGGTTAGCACAATGGTTAAGGATAATGTTTGGGTTAGGTTTAGGATTAGGGTTAGAGTTAGGGTTAGGGTTAGGTTTAGGGTTATGTTTAGAGTTATCTTTAGGGTTAGCATTAGAGGTTAGTGTTAGGGTTAGTGTTAGGTTTAGGTTTGAGTTAGGGTTAGGGTTAGGGTTAGGGTTAGGTTAGGGTTAGGGTTAGTGTTAGTTTTGGGGTTGCAGTTGGGGTTGGGTATAGGTTTAGGGTTAGTGTTAGGATAGGGTTAGGGTTAGGGTTAAGGTTAGGGTTAGGGCTAAATATAGGGTTATTCTTCGGGTTAGGGTTATGTTTAGGGTTAGGGTTAGGGTTAAGGTTAGGGTTAGGGCTAAATATAGGGTTATTCTTCGGGTTAGGGTTATGTTTAGGGTTAGGATAGGGTTAGGGTTATGGGTTAGTGTTAGGGTTAGATGTAGTATTAAGTTTAGGTTTAGGGTTACTGTTAGTGTTGGGGTTAGGGTTAGGGTTAGGTTATGGTTAGAGTTAGGGTTAGGATTGTGGTTAAGGTTGAGGTTAGATTTAGGGGTAGGTCAACCATTAGTGTTAGGGTTATGGTTAGTGTTAGAGTTAGGGTTTGGGTTAGGGTTATTATTAAGTTAGGGTTAGGTTAGGGATAGGTTTAGGGTTAGAGTTATGGTTAGTGTTAGGTTTAGGGTTAGGTTTAGGGCTAGGTATGTGGTTAGGTTTAGTGTTAGGTTTAGGGTTAGGTATGTGGTTAAGTTTAGGGTTAGGTTTATGCTTAGGGTTAGTGTTAGTGTTAGGTTTAGGGTTAGGGTTATTATTAGGGTTAGGGTTAGGTTAGGATTAGGATTAGAGTTGTTGTTAGTGTTGGGTTTAGGTTTAGGTTAGAGCAATGGTTAGGAATAATGTTAGCGTTAGGGCTAGGATTAGGGTTATGTTAAGTTTAGAGTTAGTTTTATGGTTAAATTGGGGTTGGGGTTAGTTGTAGTGTTAGGGTTAGGGTTAAGGTTAGGTTAAGGATAGGGTTTGGGTTAGGGCTAGGGATTACTGTAGGGTTAGGTTATGGTAAGGGTTAAGATAGGTCTAACTCTAGGGTTAAAGTTAAGTTTAGGGTAAGGTTTAGGCTTAGGGTTATGTATAGAATTAGGGTTCGGGCTTGGTTTAGGGTTGGGGACCATTAGGGTTAGGGTTAGCATTATTGTTTAGGGCTAGGGTTAGGTTAGGTTAGATTTAGGGTTAGAGCAATTGTTATGGATAATGTTTGGGTTAGGGTTAGTATTAGTGTTAGGTTAGGGTTAGAGTTAGATGTATGGTTAGGGTTTGGGTTCGGTTTAGTGTTAGTGTTAGTGTTAGGGTTAGGTTTAGGGTTAGGGTTTCGGTAGGGCTAACTCTAGGGATGTGGTTAGGGTTAAGGTTATGATTAGGGTTATGGTTATGGTTATGTCTATGTTTAAAGTTAGGGTTAGGGTTAGGTTTAGGATTATGGTTGAGGTTAGAGTTGGGGTTAGATTTAGGTTTAGGGTTGTGTTTAGGGTTAGGGAAAATTTATGGTTAGGGTTAGGGTTAGGGTTTAGGGTTACGTTATGGTTAGGGTTAGGTTTATGGTTAAGGTTGGTTTTGGGATTAGTGTTAGTGGTATTGTTAGGGTTAGGGTTAGTGTTAGAGTTAGGGTTTGGGTTAAGTTTGGGTTTGGGCTACATTTAGGGTTAGGGACTTTGGGGTTAGGGTTAGTATTAGGGTTTAGAGCTAGGATAAGGGTTAGGGTAAGCATTAGGGTTAGAGTTTGGGTTTAGTTTTAGGTTTAGGGATAGGGAAGGGTTATGGTTAGGTTTTAGGTTAGGGTTAGGAATAGGTTTACGGTTGTGATTAAGTTTGGAGTTATATTTAGGGTTAGGGAATGTGTTTGGGTAGGGTTAGGGTTAGTTTAGAGTTAGAGATAGGGTTAGGGATAGGTTTAGGATTAGGTTTGGGGTTGTGGTTGGTGTTGGGTTTGGGGTTGGTGTTAGGGTTAGGATTTGGGTTAGGGTTAGAGTTAGGGTTAGGTTAGGGTTAGGATTAGCATTAGGGTTCGGTTTAGGGTTTGGCTTAGGGTTGGTTTTGGGGTTGGGATTAGGGTTAGTTTTAGGGTTAGTGTTTGTTTTAGGGTTAGAGTTAGAGTTAGGCCTAAAACTAGGTTTGGGGTTAGGGTTAGGTTTATGTTTAGGGTTTGGGTTAGGGTTAGGGGTAGGGTTAGGGTTAGGGTTATGTTTATTTTTAGGGTTAGTGTTAGTGTTAGGGTTAGGGTTAGGGTTAGAGTGTGTTATGGTTACGGTTAGGGTTAGGGTTAGGGTTAGGGTTAGGTTTAAGGTTAAGGATGTGGTTAGGGTTAGTTTAGGTTTATGGTTAGTGTTAGTCTTAGGGGTTAAGGTTAGTGTTAGGTTTAGGGTTAGTGTTATTTTTAGGGTTAGGGTTAGGGTTATGTTAGAATTAGGTTTAGTGTTGTGGTCAGTGTTGGTTTTACATTTAGGGTTAGAGCAATGGTTAGGGAAAATGTTAGGGTTAGTGTTAGGATTAGGGTTAGGTTAGATTTAGAGTTACAGTTAGGGTTAGGTTATGTTTGGGGTTGCGGTTGGTGCTGGGGTGAGGGATAGGGTTAGCTTTAGCGTTAGCATTAGTGTTAGGGTTAGGGTTAGGATAGGGTTAGGGTTAGGATTAGGGTTAGGGCTAAATCTAGGGTTAGGCTTCAGGTTAGGGTTAGGATTAGGGTTAGGGTTAGGGGTTAGTGTTAGGTATAGTGTTACGGTTATGTTAGTGTAGGGTTAGGGTTAGGGATAGAGATAGGGTTAGAGTGTGTTATGGTTACCATTAGGGTTAGGTTTATGGTTAGGTTTAAGGCTAGGGATTTGGTTAGGGTAAGTTAGGTTTATGGTTAGGGTTAGTGTTAGGAGTTAGGGTTAGTGTTAGTTTTACTGTTAGGGTTATTGTTAGGGTTAGGTTAGGATTACTGTTAGGGTTGTGAAGGGTTGAGTTTAATTTTAGGGTTAGAGCAATGGTTAGGGATAATGTTAGGGTTAGGTTTATGATTAGGCTTAGGTTTGGGTTAAAGTTAGGTTAATGGTTAGGTTTGGGGTTGGGGTTAGTGTTAGTGTTAGTGCTAGGGTTGGGTTAGGGTTAGTGTTAGGGTTAGTTTAGGATAGAATTAGGGCTAGGGAATACTCTAGGGTTAGGTTTAGGGTTAGGTTTAGGGTTAGGTTTAGGGTATGGCTACCTCTAGGGTTAGGGTTAGGATTAGGGTTAGGGTTAAGTTTAGTATTTATGTTAGAGTAAGGGTTAGTGTTAGGGTTAGGTTTAGGGTTAGGTTTGTGGTTAGACTTTGTGTTAGATTTAGTGTTGGGGCTGTTGTTAGGATTAGGTTAAAGGTTATGGTCAAGCTTAGGATAAGGGGTTAGGGTCAGGGTTAGTTTTATGGTTAGGGTTGCGTTTGGGGTTAGTGTTGGTGTTAGGTTTAGGGTTAGGTTTAGGGTTAGTGTTAGCTTTAGGGTTATATCTATGGTTAGCGTTAGGGTTAGATTTAGGGTTAGGGTTGTGGTTAGAGTTTGGGTTAGATTTAGGGTTAGGTCTATGGTTAGGTTTAGGGTAAGGGTTATGGTAACGGTTAGGGTTAGGGGTTAGTGTTAGGGTTAGGTTTATGGTTAGGGTTGGGTGTGGGGTTAGTGCTGGTGTTAGGATTAGGGTTTGGGTTACATTAATGTTATGGTTGTGGTTAGATTTGGGGTTAGCGCTACTTTTAGGGTTAGGCTTAGGGTAACAGTAATGTTATGGTTGTGGTTAGATTTGGGGTTAATGATACGTTTAAGGTTAGGCTTAGGGTTAGGTTTAGCATTAGGTTTAGCATTAGGGGTTAGAGTTAATGTTTGGGTTAGGGTTTGGTTTAGGTTTAGGGTTAGTGTTATGGTTAGGGTCAGGTTTAAGTTTAGGTTTAGTGTTAGTGTCAGTGTTAGTATTAGGTTAGGGTTAGAATTAGGGTTACTTTTGAGGTTGCGGTTAGGATTGGGGTTATGGTTAGGGTTATTGTTAGTGTTAGAGTTAGGATAGGGTTAGGGTTAGAGTTAGTGTTAGGGCTAAATCTATAGTTACGCTTCGAGTTAGGGTTAGGGTTAGGGTTAGGGGTTAGTGTTAAGGTTAGAGGTAGGGATAAGTTTAGGTTTATAGTTACTGTTAGTGTTAGGGTTAGGTTTAGGTTAGGGTTAGAGTTTGGGTTGGGGTTGTGGTTAGGGTTGAGTTTAGATTTGGGGTTATGTTAAGGGTTAGTGTTAGGGTTAGGGTTAGTGTCAAAATTAGGGTTAGGGTTAGGGTTAGGTTTAGGCTTATCATTAGGGTTAGCATTAGGGGTTAGTGTTAGGGTTAGGTTCAGGTTTAGTGTTAGTGTTAGTGTTTGGGTTAGGTTAGGTTAGGTTCAGGGTTAATGTTAGTTTTGGGTTGGCGGTTGGTGTTGGGGTTAGAGTTAGGGTTATGGTTAAGGTTAGGATAGGGTTAGGGTTAGAATTAGGGTTAGGGCTAATTCTAGATTTAGGCTTCGGGTTAGGGTTAGGTTTAGGTTTAGGGTTTAATTTTAGGGTTAGGGGTAGGATTAAGTTTATGTTTAGAGTTATGGTTAGTGTTGGGGTTAGGGTTAGTTTAAGTTTAGAGTTAGGGTTAGGATTGTGATTAGGGTTGAGATTAGATTTAGAGTTAGGTCAAGGGTTAGTGTTAGGATTAGGCTTAGATTTAGGATTAGGATTAGGGTTGTTGATAGGGTTGAGTTTAGGTTTAGGTTAGAGCAATGGTTAGGGTAATGTTAGAGTTAGGGTTAGGGTTAGAGTTATGGTTAGGATTAGGGTTAGGATAGATTTAGGGTAAGGTATAGGGTTTGGATTTAGGTTAGGTTTGGTGTTAGTGTTGGGGTTAGATTTAGGGTTAGGGTTAGGTTTAGTGTTGTGTTTGTGGTTGGGGTTGGTGTTGGTTTGGAGTGGGGTTAGGGTTAGGGTTAGGTTTAGGGTCATGTTTAGTGTTAGGTTAGGGTTAGGGTTAGCATTAGGGTTCGGGTTAGGATTAGGGTTAGGGTTAGGGTAAAGGTTGTGGTTAGGGTTGAGTTTAGGTTTAGGGTTAGAGAAATGGTTATGGATAATGTTAGGGTTAGAGCTAAGTTTAGGTTTAAGTTAAGATTAGAGTTAGTTTTATGTTTAGGGTTGGGGTTGGGGTTATTGGTAGTGTTAGGGTTAGGGTTAAGGTTAGGTTTAGGATAGGGTTAGGGCTAGGGCTTACTCTAGGGTTAGGTTATGGTAAGGTTTAGGTGAGGTCTAACTCTAGGTTTAGGGTTATGGCTAGTTTTAGGGTTAGTGTTAGGTTAGGATTAGAGTTCGGGCTTGGTTTAGGGTTGGGGACAATTAGCATTATGGTTATCATTAGGGTTTAGGGCTAGGGTTAGGTTAGGGTTAGGGTTGTGGTTAGAGTTGAGGTTAGATTTAGGGTTAGAGCAATAGTTTTGGATAATGTTTTGGTTAGGATTAGAATTAGGGTTTGGTTAGGGTTAGAGTTAGGTGTATGGTTAGAGTGGGAGATGGGTTTAGTGTTAGTGTTATAGTTAGGGTTAGGGTTAGGGTTAGGATAGGGTTAGTGTTAGGGCTAGAGCTTACTCTAGGGTTAGGTTTAGGGGTAGCATTAGAGTGAGGGGTTTGGTTTGGGGTTAGGTGTACGGATAAGTTTAGGGTTAGGGTTAATGTTAGGTTAGTGTCAGGGTTAGGGTTAGGGTTAGGAAAGGGTTAGTGTTAGGGATAGGGCTAATTTTAGGTTTAGGTTTAGGGTTAAGATTAGGGTTAGGGATAACTCAAGGGTTAGTGTTAGTGTTAGGTTTAGGGTTAGGGTTAAGTATAATTTTAGGGTTACTGTTAGGTTTGGTGCTGGTGTTGGTGTTAGGGTTAGGTTTGGTGTTGGTGTTGGGGTTAGGGTTAGGGATAGGGTTAGGATAGGGTTAGGGTTAGGGTTAGGGTTAGGGTTAGAATTGTTTTTAGGTTTGGGGTTAGGGTTAGGGTTAAGGTTAGGTTTAGTGTTAGTGTTAGTTTAGGGTTAGGGTTAGGGTTAGGGTTAGGGTTAGGGTTAGGGTTGGAGTTAGGGTTAGGGTTAGATTTAGGTTTAGGGTTAGGGTTAGGGTTAGGGTTATGATTAGGGTTTGGGTTGTGGTTATGGTAGAGGTTAGATTTAGGTTTAGAGTAAGGCTTAGTGTTAGGGTTAAGGTTAACTTTAAGGTTAGGTTAGAGTCAGGGTTATGGTAGGGATAGGATTAGTGTTAGGTTAAGGATTAGGGTTATTGTTAGGTTAGGGTTTGGTTTAGGATTAGGGTTCAGGTTAGGGTTCGGGCTAGAGCTAAATCTAGTGATACGGTTAGGGTTATATTTAGGGTTAGGTTCAGGGTTAGGGTTAGGGTTAGGGCTAGAATGTTAGGGATAGAGATTGAGTTAGGATTATGGTTAGGGATAGGTTAGAGTTAGGGTTAGGTTTAGGATTAGTGTTCTGGTTAGGGTTCAGGTTAGATTAAGGTTTGGGGTAAGGGTTAGGTTTGGGTTAGGGTTTGGTTTAGGGTTGTGATTAGGTTTGAGGTTAGATTTAGGGTTAGGTTAAGAGTTAGTGTTAGGGTTAGGGTTAGTGTGAGGTCTAATGTTAGGGTTAGGTTTAGGTTTAGGGTTAGATTTAGGATTAGGGTAGGGGTTAGTGTTAGTGTTAGGGTTAGTGTTTGGGTTAGGGTTGTGGTTAGTTCTGGGATAAGGGTTAGGGTTAGTGTTAGGGTTTAGTGTTAGGGTTAGGGGGTTAAGGTTAGGTTTAGGGTTGTGGTTAGTATTAGGGTTAGGTTTAGGATTGGTGTTAAGTTTAGGTTTGTGGTTAGTTTTGGGGTTAGGGTAAGGATTAGGTATATGGTTAAATTTAGCTTTAGTGTAGGCTAAGTGTTATGGTTGTGGTTAGGGTTGGGGTTAGATTTAGGGTTAGGATAAGAGTTTGGGTTAGGTTTGGGGTTGGACTTGGGGTTGGGGTTGGGTGTGTGGTTGGGTTTAGGGTTAGGTTTAGGGTTAGTGTTAGGGTTAGGTCTAGGTTTAGGTTTAGGGTTAGGGTTAAGGATAGGTTAGGGTTAGATTTAGGGTTACGATTAGTGTTAGGGTTTGTATTAGGGATGGGTTTGGGGTTGGGGTTAGGGTTAGGTTTGGGATAGGGTTAGGGTTACGTTTGGGGTTGGGGTTGCGGTTGGTTCAGAGTTATGGTTAGGGTTAAGGTCTGTATAAATTTAGGGTTAGGGTTAGGTTTTGGGCTAAATCTAGGGTTAGGGTTATGGTTAGGATTAAAGTTATGGTTGTGGTTAGATTTGGGGTTACGTTAGTTTTAGGGTTATGGTTATGATTAAGTTTAGCATTAGGGTTTGTGTTAGGGGTTAGGGTTGGGTTTAGGGTTAGTTTAGGTTAGGGTTAGGGTTAGTGTTAAGGTGAGGGTTAGGTTAGGGTTAGGGTTAGGTTTAGGGTTAGGGTTAGGTTAGGGTTAGGGTTAGGTTTGGGTTGTGGTTGGGAGGGGTTGGGGTTAGTGTTAGGGTTGGGATAGGGTTAGGGCTAAATCTAGGGTTAGGGTTTGGGTTATGGTTAGGTCTAGGGTTAGGGTTAGGGTTAGGGTTAGTTATAGGTTTAGGTTTAGTGTCACGGTTAGTGTTAGGGTTAGGGATAGTTTAGTGTTGAGGTTAGGGTTGAGGTTAGATTTAGGGTTAAGGGTTAGTGTCAGTGTTATGGTTAGGGTTTAGTATTAGGGTTGGGTTTAGGTTTAGGGTTAGGGTGTGGTTAGGTTTGTGGTTAGGTTTAGGGTTAGAGTTAGGGTTAGTTTAAGGTTAGGGTTAGGTTTAGGGTTAGGGTTAAGTTAGTGTTAGGTTAGGGATAGTTTTAGGGTTAGCATTATGGTTAGGTTTGGGTTTAGAGTGTGTTAGGGTTATGGTTAGGGTTAGGTTTAGGGTTAGGCTTAGGTTTAGGTGTGTGGATAGGTTTGGAGTTAAAATTAGGGTTAGTGTTAGGGGTTAGGTTTAGGGTTAAGGCAAGATTTAGGGGTTGGTTAAGATTGAGTTTAGATTCAGGGTTAGAGTGAGGGTTGGGAATAATGTTAATGTTAGTGTTAGCTTTAGGGTTAGGTTAGGGTTATAGTTCGGTTTATGGTTATGGTTGGGGTTGGCAATATTTTTAGTGTTAGGGTTAGGTTAGGGTTGGGTTCAGGGTTAGTTAGGTTAGGGTTAGGGTTAGTGTTAAGGTGAGGGTTAGGTTAGGGTTAAGATTAGGGTTAGGTTTAAGGTTATGTTTAGGTTTAGGTTTAGGGTTAGGTTAGGGTTAGGGTTAGGGTTAGGGTTAAGGTTAGGTTTAGTGTTAGGTTTAGGGTTAGCGGTTAGGGTTAGAGTTAGTGTTAGGTTTTGGGTAGGTTTGTGGTTAGAGCTGAGGTTAGATTTAGGGTTAGGTAAGGGTTAGGGTTAGTGTTACGGTTAGGGTTAGGTTTAGGGTTAGTTTTAGGATTAGGGACAGGCTAGGGTTAGGGTTAGGTTTAGGGTCAGGTTAGGGTAGGTTTAGGGTTAGGGTTAGGTTTGGGGATGGGTTTGGGGTTGGGGTTAGTGTTAGTGTTAGAGTTAGGGTTAGGGCTAAATCTAGGGTTAGGGCTAGGGTTAGTGTTAGGGTTAGGTTTTGTGTTACGGTTAGTGTTAGCATTAGGGGTTAGAGTTAGTGTTAGGCTTAGGGTTAGGGTTTTTTGTTAGCGTTAGTGTTAGGGTTATGTGTTAGGGTTAAGGTTAGGGTTAGGGGTTAGGACTAGGGTTAGTGTGTGTTAGGTTTAAGGTTAGGCTTAGTGTTATGGTTGGGGTTAGTGTTCAGGGTTAGGGTTAGTGTTAGGGTTACAGTTATGGTTAGGGTAGGGTTAGGTTTAGGTTTAGGTTCAGAAGTTAGGGGCACGATTAGGGATAGTGTTAGGGTTAGTTTTAAGGTTAGGCTTAGTGTTTGTGGTTAGTGTTAGTGTTAGAGTTGGTGTTAGGGTTAGGTGATAGGGTAATGGTTAGCTTTAGGGGTTAGGGTTAAGGTTATGGTTAGTGTTAGGGTTAGGTTAGTGTTAGGGTTAGGTTAGTGTTAGGGCCAGTGTTAGGGGTTAGTGTTAGGTTTAGGGTTAGCTTTAGGGTTAAGGTTATGTGGTTAGTGTTAGGGTTAGTGTTAGGGTTAGGGTTATTGTTATTGTTAGTGTTATGTTTAGTTTAGGTTTAGGGTTCAGGTTAGGGTTCAGGTTTCAGGCTTAGGGTTAGGGTTAGGGTTATTCTTTAGGGTTAGGGTTAAGGTTAGAGTTAAAAGTTAGGGTTAGGGATAGGGTTAGGATTAGGTTTATTATTAGGGTTATGGTTCAGAGTTAGGCTTAGGCTTACTGTTAAGGTTAGGGTTAGGGCATTAGTGTTAGTTTTAGGATTAGTGTTAGGTTTAGAGATAGGGTTAGTGCTAAGGTTAGTTTAGGGAAAAGGTTTAGAGTTAAGTTACGGTTAGTGTTAGATTTAGTGTTAGGGGTTAGGGTTAGGCTTAGGATTTGGGGTTAGGGTTATGTTTATAGTTAGCTTTAGGGTATGTGATTAGGGTTAGGATTTGGGGTCAGGGTTATTGTTAGGATTAGGTTTAGGGTTGATGTTACGGTTTGGTTTAGTGTTAGGGTTAGGTTTACTGTTAGCATTAGCGTTAGGGGCTTAGGGTTACGTTTAATGTTAGGGTTAGAGTTAGCGTTAGGGATAGGTTTAGGGTTAGGTTTAGGGTTATGGTTATGGTTCAGAGGTCAAAGTTATGGTTAAGGTTAGGGTTTTGGTTAGAATTTAATGTTAGTGTTAGGGTTAGTGTTCAGGGTTAGGGTTAGTGTTAGGGGTTTGGGTTAGGTTTAGGGCTAGGGTAAGGATTAGTGTTAGGGTTAAGGTTAGGGTTCTGAGTTAGGGTTAGTGTTATTGTTAGTATTAGGATTAGGGTTAGGGATTAGGGTTAGGGTTAGGCTTACTGTTAGGGTTAGGTTTAAGTTTAGTGTTAGTGTTCAAAGTTAGGGTTAAGGATAGAGTTAGTGTTAGGTTTCGTGTTAGGGTAGGGTTATTGTTAGCGTTAAGTTTAGTGTTCAGGGTTTGGGTTAGGGTTAGTGTTAGGTTTAGTTTTAGGGTTAGGGTTTAGGGTTATGTTTAGTGTTAGGGTTAGCGATTAGGGTTAGTTTTATGTTTAGGGTCAGGGGTTATGGTTAGATTAGGGTTAGGGCTTAGGGTTAGGTTAGGGTTAATTTTAGGGTTAGGTTAGGGTTAATTTTAGGGTTAGGGTTAGGGTTAATGTAGTGTTAAGTTTAGGGTTCAGGGTTAGGGTTAGGATTTGTGTTAGGATTAGTGTTAGGGTTTGTGTTTTGGTTACGGTTAAGTTTAGGGTTATGTATTAGGGTTAGGGTTAAGGTTAGGGTTAGCATTAGTGGTTAGGGTTAGGGTTATGGTTAGGTTTTTGGTTAGGGTTAGTTTGAGGTTTAGGGTTAGTATTCAGGGTTACTGTTTGTGTTAGTGTTAGTGTTATGGTTGGGGTAGGGTTAGGTTTAGGGGTTATGGTTAGGTATAGGTTTAGGGGTTACGGTTAGGGTTAGCGGTTAGGGTTAGAAATAGAGTTACAGTTAGGGTTAGTGTTAGAGTTTGGTGTTGGTGTTAGTGTTAGGATTAGGGGTTAGGATTAGGGTTAGGTTTACTGGTTGTGGTTAGTGTTAGGGTTAGGGTTATGGTTAGGGAAAGTGTTAGGCTTAGGGTTCAGGTTATGGTTCATGCTTCATGGTTAGGGTTATGGTTATGGTTACGGTTATACTTTAGGGTTAGGGTTAAGGTTAGAGTTAGAAGTTAGGGTTAGAGTTAGGTTTAGAGTTAATGTTCAGGGTTAGTGTTCAGTTTAATGTTAGTGTTATGGTTAGAGTTATGGGTTAGGGTTAGGGGTTAGGGATTAGGGTTAGGGTTAGTGATAAGGTACGGTTAAGTTTAAGGTTAGTGTTAAGGTTAGGGTTCGAGGATAGGATTAGAGTTAGGGTTAGTGTCAGTGTTAGGGATAGTGTAAGTGTTAGGATTAGGGTTAGTGTTAGGGTTAGGGGTTAGGGTTAGGGGTTAAGGTTAGGTTTAGAGTTAGCATTTAGGATTAGTGTTAGTGGATAGGGTTAGGGTTTGTGTTAGGGTTAGGTTCAGGTTTGTGTTAGGGTTAGGTTTAGGGTTAGGGTTCTGTTTAGCGTTATGGTTAGGAGTTAGTGTTTGGTATAGGGTTAGTATTAGGGTTGGTGTTAGGGTTATGTGGTCCAGTTAGGGTTAATGTTAGTGTTATGGTTAGGGTTATGGGTTAGGATTAGGGTTAGGTTTAGGGTTAGGGTTGCTTTAGTGTAAGGTTTATAGTTATGGATAGTGTTATGGTTAGGGTTATTGTTTGGGTTAGGTTTAGTGTTTGTGCTATGGTTAGGGTTAGGGTTTAGATGTTAGGGTTAGGTTTATGGTTATGTGTTAGGGTTAGGGTTAGGCTTAGTGGTTATGGTTATGGTTAGGGTAAAGGTTAGGGTTACAGTTAGGGATAGTGTTAGAGTTTGGTTAAGTGTCTGGGGATTTTGATTAGGGTTGAGGGTTAGGGTTAGGGTTAGGTTTTGGGTTATGACTAGGATTGGGATTGGATTAGGGTTCCTGTTAGAGTTAGGGTTCAGGGCTTAGGTTTAGACTTATTATTAGGGTTGAGGCTGGTGTTAGGGATAGGTTTAGGGTTAGGTTTTGGGATATAGTTAGTGTTGACGATTCAGGGTTAGTGTTAATGTTAGGGTTAGGGTTAGGTTTAGGGTTAGTGTTAGGGTTAGGTTTATGGTTCAGTGTTAGGGTTATGGTTAGGGATAGTGCTAGGGTTAGGTTTAGGGTTAGGCTTAGGGTTTGGCATTAGTGTTAGTGTTAGAGTTCCTGTAAGGGTTAGGAGATAGGGTAATGGTTAGCTTTAGGGGTTAGGGTTAGTGTTAGTGTTGGGGTTAGTGTTTGGGAAGTGTTAGGGTTAGGTTTCAGAGTGAAGATTGGTGTTAGGATTAGTGTTAAGTTAGAGTTAGCGTTATGGTTAGTGTTAGTGTTAGGGTCAGTGTTAGGGTTTAGGGTTAGTTTTAGGGTTAGGTTTAGGGTTATGTGTTTAGTGTTAGGGTTAGTGTTAGGGTTGTAGTTAGGGTTAGTGCTAGCGTTAGGTTTATGTTTAGTGTTAGGTTTAGGGTTCAAGTTAGGGTTCAGGCTTCAGGCTTAGGGTTATTGTTATGGTTAGGGTTATTCTTTAGGGTTAGTGTTAGGGTTAAGGTTAGAGTTAAAAGTTAGGGTTAGGGATAGGATTAGGATTAGGTTTATTGTTAGGGTTATGATTCAGAGTTAGGCTTAGGGTTACAGTTAAGGATAAGGTTAGGGTGTTAGTGTTAATTTAGGGTTAGTGTTAGTTTTAGGAATAGGGTTAGTGTTAGGGTTAGTTTTAGGGTACAGGTTTAGAGTTTGGGTTAAGGTTAGGGTTAGATTTAGGGTTAGGGGTTAGGTTTAGGCTTAGTGTTTGGGGTGAGGGTTATGTTTATGGTTAGCTTTAGGGTATGGGATTAGGGTTAGGGTACAGGATTATTGTTAGGGTTAGGTTTAGGGTTGGTGTTAAGGTTAGGGTTAGTGTTATGGTTAGGGTTAGTCTTCAGGTTAGTGTTAGTTTTAATATTAGTGTTAGGGTTAGGGTTATGGGGTAGGGTTAGGGTTAGGGGTTAGGGGTTAGGGTTAGGGTTAGTGTTAGGATTAGTGTTAGTTTTAAGTTTAGGGTTAAGGTTAGGGGTTCGAGGTTGGGTTAGTGTTAGTGTTAAGTTTATGGTTAGGCTTAGTGTTAGGGTTGGGTTTAGTGTTCAGGGTTAGTGTTAGGTTTAGGGTTAGGTTTAGGGGTTTGGGTTTTGTTTATGTTTAACGTTAGGGTTAGGGGTTAGGGTTAGGGTTATTGTTAGGATTAGCATTAGTGTTAGGGTTAGTGTTCATGGTTAGGCTTAGGGTTTGTGTTAGTGTTAGGGTTAGGTTTTGTGTTAGTGTTAGGTGTTAGGGTTAGTGTTAGGCTTAGGGTTTGTTAAGGTTAGAGTTAGGGTTAGGGTTATGTGTTAGGATTAAGGTTAGGGTTAGGGTTGATGGTTAGGGTTAGTGTTTGTTTGGTTATGGTTAGGCTTAGTGTTATGGTTGGGGTTAGTGTTCAGGGTTAGAGTTAGTGTTAGGGTTAGTGTTATGGTTAGTGTAGGGTTAGGTTTGAAGGTTAGGTTAGGGTTAGCTTTAGGGGTTAGGGGCACAGTTAGGGATAGTGTTGGGGTTAGTTTTAGGGTTAGGCTTAGGGTTTGGGGTTAGTGTTAGTGTTAGAGTTGGTGTTAGGTTTAGGGGATAGGGCAATTGTTAGCTTTTGGGGTTAGGGTTAGTTTTAGGGTTATGATTAGTGTTAGGGTTAGGTTAGGGTTAGGGTTGGGGATTTTTAGCGTTATGGTTAGGAGATAGTGTTAGTTATAGGGTTAGGGTTATAGTTAGGGTGTTAGTGTTAGGGTTCAGGGTTAGGATTAGGTTTAGGGTTCAGGGTTAGTGTTAGGGTTAGGGGTTAGGTTTAGTGTTAGGTATAGGGGTTAGGGTTAGTGTTAGGCTTTGGGTTAGGCTTTGTGTTAGAGTTAGTGTTAGCATTAGGGTTATGTTAGGGTTAGGGATATGGTTAGGTTTAGGGTTAATGTTAAGTTAGGGTTAGGGTGATGTTTAGGGGTTAGGGATAGGGTTCGTGTTAGGGGTTAAGGTTAGGGTTAAGGTCATTGATAGGGTTGGGTACTTAGGGTTAGTTTTAGGGTTAGGGTTAGTGTTAGTGTTAGCATTAAGGGGTTAGTGTTAGGGTTAGGGTTAGGGCTCAGGGTTAGGTTTAGGGTTAGTGTTAGGGGTTAGAGTTAGTGTTAGTGTTAGGAGTATCAGTTATGTTTATGGTTAGGCTTAGGGTTAGGGGTTAGGGTTAGATTTAGAGTTAGGGTTCAGGGTTAGGGTTAGGATTGGTGTTAAGCTTAGGGATATTGTTAGAGTTAGGGTTACTGTTCAGGGTTATGGTTACGGTTAGTGTTAGTGTTAAGATTAGTGTTAGGGTTAGGGTTTAGGGTTATGGTTAAAGTTAGGGTTAGAGGTTAGGGTTATGTTTATGGTTAGGGTTAAGTGTTATGGTTAGGGTTTGGTTAGTGATTAAGGTTAGGGTTAAGGTTAGTTTTAGTGTTAGGGTGAGAGTTCTGTGTTAGGGTTAGTGTTAGGGTTAGGGTTAGAGTTAAGGTTAATATTAGTGTAAAGGTTAGGGTTCAGGGTTAGGGTTAGGGTTTGGGTTAATGTTAGGGATAGTGTTTGTATTAGGGTTAGTGTTAGGGTTAGTGTTAGGCTTGGGGTTAGGGTTAGTGTTAGAGTTAGGTTTAGTGTTCAGGGTTATGGTTCATGTTAGGGTGTTATTGTTATGGTTAAGGTTAGGTGTAGGGCTTAGGGTTTGTGTTAAGGTAGAGGATAGGGTTATGTTTAGGGTTGGGTTATTGGTTAGGGTTAAGTATAGGGTTAGGATGTCTAGGGTTAGGGTTAGGTTTATGGTTAGGGTAAGGTTTAGCATTAGGGGGTTAGGGTTAGTGTTAGGATTGGGGTTACAGTTAGTGTTAGAGTTAGGGTTAGTGTTAGTGTTAGGTTTAGGGTTAGGATTAGTGTTAGAGTTAGGTTTAGGGTTAGGATTAGTGTTAGAGTTAGGGGTTAGAGTTAAGTTTATGGTTAGGGTTAGTGTTAAGGTTAGGTTTAGGTTTAGTGTTAGAGTTATAGTTAGGATTAGGGTTAAGGGTTAGTGTTAGGGTTAGGGTTAGGGTTAGGGTTAAGGGTTAGTGTTAGGGTTAGGGTTAGGGTTAGGGTTAGTGTTAGGGTTGGGGTTAGTGTTCAGGGTTAGGTATAGGGCTAATGTTAGGTTTAGTGTTAGGGATAGGGTTAGGTCTTAGGGTTACTGTTAGGTTTAGGGTTAGGATTAAGCTTACTGTTATGGTTAGGGTTAGGGCTGGGGTTAGGGTTAGGGTTAGTGTTAGGGTTAAGGTTAGTGTTTGGTTTAGGCTTAGTGTTCAGTTTTAGGGTTAGGGTTATGGTAAGGGCTTGGGTTATGGTAGGATTAGGGTTTGAAGTTAGTGTTAGAGTTATGGTTAGGGTTAGGGTTTAGGGTTATGGTTATTGATAGGGTTAGTTTTAGGATTCAGCGTTAGGGTTAGGGTTATTGTTAGGGTTAGGGTTAGTGGATAGAATTAGGTTAGGGTTAGGGTTAGGGTTACTGTTAGTGTTTGTGTTAAGTTTAGGGGGTTAGGGTTAGGGTTTGTGTTATGCTTAGGGTTAGTGTTAGCATTAAGGTTAGGTTTAGGGTTAGGGTTAGAATTAGGGTTAGGGTTTTAGGGTTAGGGTTAGGGGTTAGGCTTAGGTTTAGGGTTAGTATTAGGGTAGGGATTAGTGTTAGAGTAAAGGTTAGGCTTAGTGTTAGTGTTAGGGTTAGGTTTAGGGTTAGTGTTAGTGTTCAGGGTTTGGGTTAGTGTTAAGGTTACGTTTATGGTTAGGGTTAGGTTTTAGCGTTGGGGTTAGGGTTAGGGTTAGGGGTTAGCATTAGTGTTAGGGTTAGGTTTAAGTGTTAGGGTTAGGGCTATGGTAGGTGTTATGGTTAGCGTTAGGTTTATTGTTAGGATTCAGCGTTAGGTTTAGATTTAGGGTTAGTATTAGGGTTATGGTTAGGGTTAGTATTAGGGTTAGTGTTATGGTGAGGGTTAAGGGATGGTATTATGTTTAGGATTAGGGTTACTGTTTGTGTTTGTGTTAAGGTTAGATGGTTAGAGTTAGGATTAGTGTAAGTGTTAGTGTTAGCAATAGGATTAGGTTTAGGTTTAGGGTTTGGTTTAGGGTTAGGCTTAGAGTTATAAGTTAGGGTTAGGTTCATTCTTAGGTTTAAGGTTTGTGTTAGGGTTAGGGTTTGTGTTAGGGTAAGGGTTAGTGTTGGGGTTAGGGTTAGGGTTAGATTTAGAGGTTGGGGTTAAGGTTAGGTTTAGGGTTAGGGTTTTGGTTAGGGTTAGGGTTATTGGTTAATGTTAGGTTTAGGGTTAGAGTTAGGGTTATATATTAGGATTAGGGTTAAGTTTAGGGTTAGGTTAAGGGGTTAGGTTTAGGAGTAGTGTTAGGGTTAGGGT
Organism: Cricetiscus sungorus; assembly: GCA_030556225.1. Lineage (NCBI taxonomy): Eukaryota > Metazoa > Chordata > Mammalia > Rodentia > Cricetidae > Cricetiscus > Cricetiscus sungorus. Next base: position 33,428,394 of record JANBXA010000641.1, read on the forward strand.
TTTGGTTAGGGTTAGGGTTAATGGTTAGTGTTAGGTTTAGGGTTAAGATTAGTGTTAGGGTTAGGGTTAGGGCTGGTGGTTAGGTTTAGTGTTATAATTAGGTTTAGGAGTTAGGGTTAGGGTTAGTTTTAGGTTTAGCGATAGGGTTATTGTTAGGGTTAGCGTTACGGTTAGTATTAGGTTTAGAATTAGGGTTAGGGTTAAGGGATAGTATTAGGCTTAGGGTTATGGTTAGGTTTACTGTTAGGGTTTGTGTTAGGTTTAGGTGGTTAGTGTTAGGGTTAGAGTTATGGTTAAGGTTAGTGTTAGCTTTAGGGTTAGGTTTAGGATGAGGGTTAGTGTTAGGTTTATGGTTAGGGGGTTAAAGTTAGGGTTTGGGGTTAGGCTTATTGTTAGAAATTAGGGTTAGGTTTAGGCTTAGGTTTAGGGTTCTTGTTATGATTAGTGTTTGTGTTAGGGTAAAGGTTACTGTTATTGTTAGGGTTAGGGTAAGGCTTAGTGTTAGGGTTAGGTTTAGGGTTAGGGGTTTAGGTTTTGATAAGGGTTAGCGGTTATGGTTAGGTTTAGAGTTACAGTTAGTTTTAGGGTTAGGGTTAAGGTTAGGGATTAGTGTAAGGGTTAGGGGTTAGGGTTAGTGTTAGTGGTTAGTGTTAGGATTAGGTTTAGGGTTAGTGTTTTGATTAGGGTTAGGGTTATTGGTAAGTGTTAGGTTTAGGGCTAGGAGGTTTAGCGTTATGTGTTAGGGTTAGGGTTAAGGTTTGGGTTAGGGTTATGGGTTAGGGTTAGTATTTGGGTTAGGGTTTTGGTTATGGTTAGGGTTATTGGTTAGTGTTAGGTTTAGGTTTAGGGTTAGGTTTAGTGTTATGTTTAATGTTATTGTTAATGTTAGTGGTATGGTTAGAGTTAGCTGTTAAGTTTGGGGTTATGGTTAGTGTTAGTTTTAGTGGTTAGGTTTAGTGTTAGGGATAGGTTCAGGGGTTAGGCTTAGGGTTAGGGTTAGTTTTAGGGTTATGGTTCATGATTAGTGTTAGGCTTAGTGTTAGTGTTAGTTTTAGGGTTAGGGTTCAGGGTTAGGTTTAGGGTTTTGTTTTGGGTTAGGGGTTAAGGTTACTGCTAGGTTTACAATTAGTTTTAGGGTTATGATTAGGATTATGTGTTAGGGTTAGGGGTTAGGGATAGGGTTAGGTTAGGGTAAGGTTTATGGTTAGGGATAGTGTTATGGTTAGGTTTTGGGGTAGGGAGTTTGGGTTAGGGTCATTATTAGGAAAAGGGTTAGGTTAGGGATAGGGTTAGGTTTAGGGTTAGGGTTTTGTTTAGGGTTAGGGTTAGGGGTTAGTGTTAGGTTTAGGGTTAGAGTTATGTGTTATGGTTAGGGTTAAGGTTAGGGTTGGGGTAGGGTTAGGGTTAGAGTTAGGGTTAGTATTCAGGGTAAGAGTTAGGGTTAGGGTTTGTATTTAGTGTTAGAGTTAGGGTTATTGTTATGGTTAGTGTTAGGGTTAGGTTTAGGTGTTAGGGTTAGTTTTAGGGTTAGGGGTTTGTGTTAGGGGTAGGGTAGCGATTATGGTTAGGGTTAGGGTTTCGGATTTGGTTAGGGCCAGGGTTAGGTTAGGGGTTAGGATTATGGTTAGGGTTAGGGGTTAGGGTTATGGTTAGGGTGAGTGTTGGGTATAGGGTTAGGGTTTGGGCCAGGGTGAGGATTAGGGTTAGGCATTATGGTTAGGGTTAGTGTTAGGGTTAGGTGTTATTGGTCAGGTTTAGGGGTTAGATTTAGGGTTAAGGTTGCTATTAGGTTTAGCGCTTGGGTTAGTTTTAGGGTTAGTATTAGAGTTCAGTTTTAGCGTTTGGGTTAGTGTTTGTGTTAAAGTTAGGGTTTGGGTTAAGGTTAGGTTTAGGTGTTAAAGTTTTGTTTAGGGTTAGGGGTTTAGGTTATTGTTAGGTTTATGGTTAGTGTTAGGGTTATGTGTTAGGGCTAGGGTTAAGGTTAGGGTTAGAGTTAGGGTTAGTGTTATGGTTATGGTTAGGGTTAGGGTTAGGTTAGTTGTTAGGGTTAGGGTTAAGGGTTAGGGTTGTGTTAGCATTTAGGGTTAGGGTTACAGTTAGGGTTAGGGTAAGTGTTATGGGTTAGGTTTAGGGTTAGGGGTTATGGTTAGGGTGAGGGTTAGGGTTAAGAGTTACATTTAGGGTTAGGGTTTTGTTTAGGGTTAGTGTTAGGGTTAGTGTTAGGTTTAGATTAGGGTTAGGGTTCACATTAGGGTTTGTGTTAGGGTTAGTGGCTTAGGGTTAAGGTTAGTGTTAGGGATAGGGTTAGTGTTAGCATTAACATTAGCGTTAGGTTTAGGGTTAGGGTTAGTGTTAGGGTTCAGGGTTCAGGCTTAGGGTTAGGATTACGATTAGTGAGTTAGGGTTAGGTTTGGGGGTTAGGCTTAGAGTTAGATGTTAGTGTTAGGTTTAGGCTTAGGTTTATAATTTGTGTTGTGTTACGTTTCGGGTTTGTGTTAGGGTAAGGTTTAGTGCTAAGGTTAGGGTTATGCTTAGATTTAGGATTAGGTTTATGGTTAGGGTTAGGTTATATTGTTAGGGTTAGGGTTATGGTTATGGTTAGTGTTAGTGTTCAAGGTTAGGGTTAGTGTTTCTGTTAGTGTTAGGTTTAGTTTTATTGTTAGGGTTAGGGTTATGTTTTAGGGTTAGGGTTCAGGGTTAGCTTTAGTGTTAGGGTTATTGTTAGTGTTAGTGTGAGGGTTTGTGGTTAGGGTTAGGTTTAAGGTTGGGGTTCAGGGTTACGGATAGTGTTAGTTTTAGTGTTAGGGTTTAGGTTAATGTTAGGGTTAGTGCTCAGCATTATGGTTAAGTTTAGGGTTATTGTTACGGTTAGGGTTAGGGTAAGGGTTATTGTTAGGGTTAGGAAAAGGGTTCAGGGTTAGGATTAGGTAAAGGGTTAGTGTTAGTATTTGGTTGTGGTTATGGTTATGGTTATGGTTAGGGTTAGGGTTAGGTATAGGGTTAGGGTTAGTGTTAGTGTCAGTTATAGAATTAGGGTTCTGGGTTAGGGTTAGTGTTACTTCTAGTGTCAGGGTTAAGGTTAGGGTTTGGGGTTAGTGTTAGAGTTAGGTTTATGGTTTTGGTTAGGGTTAAGCGTTAGGGTTAATGTTCGGGTTTGGGTTAGGGTTAGGGTTTAAAGTTAGGGTTAGTGTTACAGTTAGGGTTAGGGTTAGGCTTAGCGTTCAGGGTTAGTGTTAGAGTTCATGTTAGGTTTAGGGTTAGGGTTGTGTTATGGTTAGGGTTAGTGTTAGGGTTAGAGTTTAGGGTTCATGGTTAGAGTTATGATTATTGTTAGGGTTAGGGTTAGGTTTAGGTGTTAGGATTCTGTTACGGTTGGGGGTTAGGGTTATGGTTTGTCTTAGGGTTAGGGTTAGGGTTAGGGTTATGGTTAGGTTTAGGTTTAGTGTTCAGGGTTAGGGCTAGCGTTAGTGTTAGGTTTAGGGTTCAGCTTTAGGGTTATTTTTATGGTTAGTGTTAGGGTTAGGATTGGGGGTAGAGGTTAGGGTTAGGGTTAAGGTTATTTTTAGGTTTAGGGTCTAAGGTAATGGTTAGGGTTAGTTTTAGGGGTTATGGTTAGGGTTAGCATTAGGGTTAGTGTTAGGATTAGTGTTAGGATTAATGTTAGGGTTAGGGTTTGGCGTTAGTGTTATGTCTAGGGTTAGTGTTAGGGTTAGGGTAAGGGTTCAGGGTCAGGGTTCAGGGTTAGGAATAGTGTTAGGTTTAGTGTTAGTGTTAGCATTAGTGATAGGGTTAGAGTTAGGGGTTAGGGTTAGTGTTTGAGTTAGGGTTAATGTTCAGGTTTAGTTTTAGGGTTTGTGTTTGTGTTAGGGTTACGGTTAGGATTCAGGTTTGGGGTTAGTGTTATGGTTAGTGTTAGGGTTAGTGTTAGGGGTAGGTGTTTGGGTTAGGGTTAAGGATAGTGTTAGGGGTAGGGTTTAGAGTAAGGGTTAGGGTTAAGTTTAGGGACTAGGATTAGTGTTAGGGTTCGTGTTTGATTAGGGTTAAGGTTCAGCATTAGGGTTGGGACTATGGTTACTGTTAGGATTAGGATTAAGGTTAGGGTTAATGCTAATGTTAGGGTTAGGGTTAGGTTTAGGGTTAGGATTAAGGTTAGGGTTAGGTTTAAAATTAGTGTTAGTGTTAGGGATAGGTTTAGGGTTACGTTTACTGTTATGGCTAGGGTTCAGGGTTCAAGGTTAGTGTTGAGGTTAGGGTTAGGGGGTTATTGTTAGGGTAATGGTTAGGTTTATGGTTAGTGTTAGGGTTAGGTTTAGGGTTCAGGGTTAGGGTTAGGGTTAGTGGTTAGGATTAGTGTTAGGGTTAGGGGTTAGGGTAATCTTATGGTTAGGGTTAGGGTTAGGGGTTAGGGTTAGTTTTAGGGTTAGTGTTGGATTAGGGTTAGGGTTCAGAGTTAGGATTAAGGTTAGAATTATTGCTAGTGTTAGGGTTTGGGTTAGGGGTTAGGTTTAGGGATAGGGTTAGGATTAGGTTAGGGTTTGGGTTAGGCTTAGGCTTAGGTGTTTAGGTATAGTCTTCGGGTTAGGTTTAGGTTAGGGTTAGGATTTGGGTTAGGTTTAGGTGTAGGGTTTTGGTTAGGGTTAGGGTTAGCGGTTAGTGTAGGCTTAGGGTTAGGGTTTGTGTTAGGGTTAGGGTTAGTGTTCAGGGTTAGTGTTAGGGTTAGGGTAAGTTTTATGGTTAGGGTAGGGTTAGGTTTAGGGGTTAGGTTTTGGGGTTAGTGTTCTGGTTAGTGTTAGGTTTAGCGTTAGTGTTAGGGCCAGTGTGAGGGTTTAGGGTTAGGTTTAGGGTTAAGTTAGGGTTACGGTGGATGTTAGTGGGTTAGTGTTAGGGTTAGTGTTTGGGTTAGGGTTAGGGTTAGTGTTACCTTTGGGGTTAGGTTTGGTGTTAGATTTTTGGGTTCGGGTTAGGGTGAGTGTAAGTGTTAGGGTTAGGTGTTAGGGTTAGGGGTGAGTTTAGAGTTAGAAGTTAGGGTTAGGGTTAGAGTTAGGTTTAGGATTAGGTTTAGGGTTAGGGTTACAGTTAGGGTTAGTGTTAATGTTAGGGGCTTAGGTTTAGGGTTAGTGTTAGGATTAGGATTAGTGTTATTTTTAGTGTTAGGGATAGGTTTAAGGTTATGTTTAGGGTTATATTTAGGGTTCAGAGTTGATGGTTAGGGTTAGGGTTTGGTTTAGGTTTAGGGTTAGGGTTGGGGTTGTGGTTAGGGTAGGGTTAGGTTTAGGGGTTAGGGTTTGGGTTTAGTGTTATGGTTAGGGTTAGGGGTTAGGGTTAGGGTTAGGGTTAGGGTTACGGTTAGGGATAGGGTTAGGGTTACGGTTAGGGATAGGGTTAGGGTGAGTGTTAAGGTTACTGTTCAGGTTTATGGTTAGGGTTAGTGTTAGGGTTAGCGTTTGGGTTAGGGTTAGGTTTAGGTTTCAGCATTAAGGTTAGTGTTAGGGTTAGTGTTAGTGTTAGAGCCAGTGTTAGGGTTTAGGGTTAGGTTTAGGGTTAGGGGTTTGGGTTATGTGTACGGTTAGTGTTAGAGTTAGAGTTAGGGTTAAGTTTTTGGTAGGGTTAGGGTAGGGGCTTAGGGTTAGGGTTAGTGTTAGGGTTATGATTAGTGTTTGGGTTATTGTTAGCCTTAGGGATAGGTTTAGGTTTACATTTAGGGTTATGGTTAGAGGTCAGGGTTAGGATTAGGGTTAGGTTTAGGTTTAGTGGGTTAGTTTTAGTGTTAGGGTTAAGTTTAGGATTAGTGTTAGGGTTAGGTTTAGGGGGTTAGGTATAGGGTTTGGGGTTAGGGTTAATGTTAGGGTTAGGGGTTTGGGTTATGTTTATGGTTAGTGCTAGGGTTAATTTTAGGGTTAGGGTGAGGTTTAGTGTTAGGGTAAGTGTTAGTGTTTAGGGTTAGGGTTAGGGTTATTGTTAGGGTTAGGGTTAGAGTTAGGGTTAGGGGTTAGGTTTAGGGTTAGGTTTAGTGTTAGGGTTAAAGTTAGATTAGGGTTAAGGTTAGTGTTAGTGTGAGTGTTAGTGTTCAGGGTTAGGGTTTTTGTTAGTGTTGCTTGTAGTGGTAGTGTTAGGTTTAGGGGTTGAAGTTAGTGTTTGGATTAGTGTTAGGGGTTAGGGTTATGTTTATGTTTAATGTCAGGGCTTATGGTTAGGGATTAGGGTTAGTGTTAGGGTTAGTTTTAGTGATAGGTATTGCAATTTAATAAGGATCAGTATAAACAATTAGGCCGAACAGAAGTTTATTAAGGGAGAAATAACTCACAACATAGGTAGATGTACGCGGCAGGTTCCAGCGGATCCTAAGCCTTCCAGCGTCCATCACTAAAAGAGCTGCGGCCCAACCCTTTCCCAGCCTTTTCTCCCAGCTCCCATCCGGCCCTGTCTCTGCCCCAATGGGCATGGCCTAAGCCACAGGTGCAGACAAGGTGAATATCTTGCTACAATTCCCCTTTTAGTCTAAAGAAAAGATTTGGGTTTGAAACAAAACTATATACAAAACAGTGAATAACAAGTGTGCTCTAAGAAAAAAAAAATTGAGAACAAAACGACCTACATATCTAGTCCTAGGGTGAAGACATAATGGAGTTTACAATAGAGTTATCCTAAGCTAGAAAGCTTAAGCCTAGTACCTAATCTATCTAACTAGGAAGAGAGAATAATAGTTGTGATGGTTTAATCTACAACCTTATCAAGACATGAGAAGGAAAATAGCAATACTAGGGTAGATAGGAAGTGCAGATGTGCAACTTCCAAAAGATGCCTCGAAGACAGAAACAGCAAGCTACCTGGACAGTCACCCAAGGTCTCAGAGCAATGTTGGGACAGCCAGTTTTGGCTAAGGCCAAGAGTAGTGACAGATCACAACAAAAGCACGGAGGAAGAAAGGCGGTCTTACCCTGACTTGGCAAGGTTCAGCAGTCTTCTGTTTGTCTCCTGCAAGCACATAGGACTGCCTGTCCAGATCAGTTGTCAAGATAGGGGCAGTTCCTTGCCCAAGAGGCCATGGCCGAAGTGAGGGTGAACTCCAGAAGGAGCAACGACAGTGTCCAACATACTTTCGGGAAAGTGCATGGTGCTGTCAGGAGCAACAGTGTCTCATGTCAACGGAATACTAATATTAAAACATTTAAATGCCGTGTTCTGCAGGTCTATGAAGTGATTGGAGATTAAGTGATTAAGATCTGACTAATCTCATACGCAAAGGAAACACGGGTGAGGATAATCTGTAATACTCAGGAACTTAGCTAAAAACCTGATTAAAACTTCCTTGAGTAAAGCAAGGATACACACCTAAACAATATAATTATTCACATGTAAATTCCTAAAGTAGAGGTAGAGTAGAAATGTCTAGACAAGAGGGCAGCAAGATAAATATCCCAAATTGTATCAATATACAAAATGTCTTGAACGCAAACAAAGTATACATACATAGAATATAGCGAGAATAATGTGCATAAAACATAAATGGAAAGATTTCACACAATATGACAAAATATAATATACAATTCTTCCAGTACATAGATTACCATGGATAAGAATATATAACAATGTAAGCTGAAATACTAATAACTCACTCTTACTAAACAATTCACAAGAAGGTAGGCCAATCTACCTATATCATTCTGAACCATACCTTTCCCAACCATACCCTATTCCTGTCTAAAAGAGATAACCAAGTCTAAATATCACCTTCCATACCCAACCTCAAGTAGCTAAAACCAACCCAATGAAGATGAATATTATCCCTAAATTCCAAGAGAGGGGAGAGGGGCATCGTTATCTTAAGATTACTTCCTGCTGAAATGGGACGATAATTGCTCCATGAGATCCTGTAGGAAGAAAAGGTTTAGCAACCAAATTTTTCAACAGAATTGGCTATGTTAAGGTTAAACCCCTTCTTTTACTTTAGACAGAAAAGAGGAGATGATGGGAGATATTATTCTGTATATATGTTTCTCACACTGGTTAATAAAGTACTGTGGCCAATGAGATAGCAAGATAGGCGGAGCTAGGAGACAAGGAGGAAAGAGGAAGTAGTGGGGAGGAGTCGAGTTGTAGACCCAGAAGAAAGAAGGTGCCTGCCGCAGCTCCCGGATAAGATAACCACGTGAAAATACTTAGATAAGTAGAAATGGGTTAATAATTAAAGCAGAGCTAGCCCATTAACAAAGATAGTCATTGGCCAACAGGATTGTATCAAATACAGAGTCTTTGAGTGTTATTTGGGGCTGGTGTGGCTATGGGCCCAAAGGAGTGGGGAGGAGTCGAGATGTAGACCTGAAAGAAAGAAGATGCCGGCTGCGGCTCCTGGATAAGATAACCACATGGAAATACTTAGATAAGTAGAAATGGGTTAATAATTAAGACAGAGCTAGCCCATAAACAATAATGGTAATTGGCCAACAGGATTGTATCAAATACAGAGTCTCTGAGTGTTACTTGGGGCTGGTGCAGCTGTGGGCCCAGACTGGCGGCAGGCAGGAGGGAGCTGGCGAGCAGGAACAACCTGCCGTAACATTACGGTGTCAGGAGTGGGATTGAGAATTTTTACTTAAAACTTAACAAAAGCTTAAAAAATAGTTTTTAGAAACAAGGGAACAGAGACTAGCAAGACTTCTTAGTAGCAGCATTTTCTCGGTTGGATTTGTTTTGCTGTAGACAGAGTTGTGCGGCTCCTTTAAGGGAGGTTTCCAAAATTAGCATAAGCGGCAAAAAACTGCCTTGCTTTTAAAGAGCTCTGCTAACAATTCATTGGTGTGTAGGAGAGCTGCAATGAAGGTTTACACTGTGTTTTAAAAAATACGCTGGCTTGGGAGAGAAAAAGAAATGGGATACAATGGTTTAAAAAAGAAAAAAGGAAGTAGAATGGATGGGTATGGTGGCCCACGCCATTAATCCCAGCACTCGGCAGACAGAGGCAAGCAGATCTCTGTGATTTCAAAGTAAACCTGGTATGCACTGAATTCCAGGATAGATAAAAGTTACACAGAAAAGCCCTGTCTCAAAATATGTAAAAATAGAAGTAGAAGAAATAGAATAATAAAAAAGCCACGTAAAGATGGAAAGCACAGAGAAATTTTGGATACTATATGCGATTCTGTTGTCTTTAAATTATTTGATTGCTGAGAAAATAACTACTGATAAAAGAAATGCTGCTGGATTAACTCAATTTATATATTTTAAAAATACTTTGACTCCAAAATTTAAGCCTAAGGACAAGTTACTGGGGAAAAGGATTTCTATTTTTGTTTCCACAGGAAATGAAAAGCTGTGCATTCTTTCCAGACTTATGTGGTTTGATCAAGCCAGACCCCCTGAAACAGTGCCCCAGATGATCCAATAATCAAAGCAGTTGAGACAAAGCCTTACAGACTACAGCCAAGATTTCTGCGTCTTCTTTGGACCCCCATGACAGCGCCCTCTACCAGCAGGAAGTACTTTGGAAAGAACGACGCCCAAATTCCCAAATATTGTTTATAAATGTTTGTTTTCATTTAAATGGGCTTGGTTATAAATGGATAATGACCACAAGCAATCTTTTTAAAGGTAAAAAGGGAATTTTGGTATAGATATGAATACTTTGCTTTGGAATGGATTTTCTTTTATTGATACAATTTAAGGTCAATTTTGTGATATGTATATTTCTCCTCTTGTTTAGGTATTGTGTTTATATAGCTCATTTAGAAATGTAATATATAATTTAGTACAGATTAGAGAGTTATCTATGATAGTCAAGCTTGGAGTTAGTTAGGTTTTCTAGATATATAGAGATGTATTTGAGATGGATAGGCATTCTTCAAACCTTTCAAAGACCTACAAAATATGGCATTTAAAATGGTTTGGGGATTTTCTTGACAGTGAGGCACAACTGCTTCTGGTAACACCACCTGCATCAGAAAGGAAGATCAAAGAAACGTGTTACAGAGTTTGCTTCTAATATGGCAAGACTAGCCATTTGAGCAAGGTACTTCTCTTGTCTAGACTGTTTGACTTTATGTTGTAGAAACTGGACATGCAGGACCCACAAAAAGATGACTGCTGATGCAAGATGGACATTGCTACAGGGTTCCTGCTTCATGGAAGAGGCTGCCAGACAGCCAGACAGTCTACAGGACACAGAGAAATGTGACTGATAAACTGCCATTACAGGTGGACAGTTTAAAGTTTCCTGCCTTGTTGAGGAGTCTGGAGACACACTATGGCTTATGGGCTGAATATGGAACATTACAAAAGAACTTTGGGTGACTGACCAGGCAATGAGTTGTCTCTGTCATTTCTAGAGTTTATATATTATCCTTCTGTGGTCTTTGATGGAGTTGAAGACAGATAGTTATGGTTATAGTTTTCCTTAGTTAGGATTAAAGATAAGTTACATATAGGACTTTAGACTCACAAAGATAGGATAGATGATATTTTCTTTAAGTCTTACAAAATGTTAATGGACTAAATATTGTTAACTGTGATTCTTATTTGATAACTGTTGTATGATATATTTTGCTATGTCAAGGTTAAACCCCTTCTTTTAATTTTAGACAGAAAAGAGGAGATGATGGAAGATGTTATTCTGTATATATGTTTCTCATACTGGTTAATAAAGCACGGTGGCCAATAGGAAACAAGATAGGCGGGGCTAGGAGACCAGGAGGCTGAAAGAGGAAGTAGTGGGGAGGAGTCGAGATGTAGACCTGAAAGAAAGAAGATGCCGGCTGCGGCTCCTGGATAAGACGACCATGTGGAAATACTTAGTTAAGTAGAAATGGGTTAATAATTAAGGCAGAGCTAGCCCATTAACAATGATAATCATTGGCCAACAGGATTGTATCAAATACAGAGTCTCTGAGTGTTACTTGGGGCTGGTGTGGCTGTGGGCCCAGACTGGCTGCAGGCAGGATGGAGCCAGCGGGAAGGAACAACCTGCCGTAACAGATAGGGCTAGGGTTAGTGGTAGGGTTAGGGTTAGGATTCTGGGTTATGGTTACGTTTATTGTTAGTGTTAGGGTTAATGTTAGTGTTAGGATTATGGTTCAGAGTTAGGGTTAGTGTTTGGGTTACTGTTAACGTTAGGGTTTGGGTTAGGGTTAGTGTTAGGATTAGGGGTTAGTTTTAGTGTTAGGCTTAAAGTTAGGGTTTGTCTTAGGCTTAGGGTTAAGTTACAGTTAGGATTAGGTGTTAGGGTTAGTGTTAGTGTTAGGGTTAGGGTTAGAGTTAGGTTTCAGGGTTATGGGGTTAGGTTTAGGGATCAGGGTTAGGGTTAGGGTTAGTATTAGTATCACGGTTAGGGATTAAGTTTAGGGTTCGTGTTATGGTTAGGGTTAGGTGTTAGGGTTAGGGTTAAGGTTAGTGTGAGGGTAAGTGTTAGGGTTTATGTTAGGGGTTGTTGTTAGGGTTATATTTAGGGTTAGGGTTACGTTTATTGTTAGGGGTTAGGGTTAGTGTAGTGTTAGGGTTATGGTTAGGGTTCAGGGATAGTGATAGGGTTAGTGTTAGTGTTAGTGTTATGGATAGGGTTAGGGGTTTGGGTTATGGTTATGGTTAGGGGTTAGGGTTCAGAGTTAGTGTTAGGGTTATTATTAGGATTAGGTTTAGGGCTGGGGTAAGGGTTAGAGTTAGGATTAGGTTTAGGATTAGTGTTCAGAGTTAGTGTTAAGGTTAGTGTTAGGTTTAAGTTTAGGTTTAGGGTTCGGTGTTAGGAATAGGGTTAGGGTTTGCGTTAGGGTTAGTGTTATGGTTAGTTTTAGGGTTCAGTGATAATGTTTGGGTTAGTGTTAGTGCTAGGGTTATGGTTAAGAGTTAGGGTTAATGTTAAGGTTAGGTGTTAGTTTAGGGTTAGTGTTAGGGTTAGGGTTAGGGTTAGTGGTCAGGATTAGGGTTAAGTTAGAGTTAGGGTTAGGATTAGTGTTAGGGTTAGGTTTCAAGGTTAGTCTTAGTGTTATGGTTAGTGTTTGGGTTAGGGTTAGAGATAGGTGTTAGAGTTAGGGTTAGTGTTAGGGTTAATGTTTAGTGTACAGTTAGGGTTAGGTATAGGAGTTAGGGTTAGGGTTGGTGTTAGGGTTAGGGTTAGGGTTCATTGTTAGTGTTAGGCCTATGGTTAGAGTTAGTGTTAGGGTTAGAGTTAAGGGTAGGGATAGTGTTTGGTTTACGGTTAGGGGTTAGGGTTAGGTTTAGGATCAGGGTTAGGGTTAGGGTTACTGTTAGGTTTAGGGTTAGGGGCTTAGGGTTATGGTTAGTGTTAGGATTAGGGTTAGTGTTAGCATTAGAGATAGGTTTAGGGTGAGGTTTTGGATTAGGTTTAGGGTTTAGGGTTCGGGGTTGGGATTAGGGTTAGGGGATTAGTTTTAGGGTTAGTGTTTGGGATTAGGGTTAGTGTTAAGGTTAGGGATTTGGTTTATGTTTATGGTTATGGTTAGTGTTAGGGGTTAGTGTTAGGTTTAGGGTTAGTGTTAAGGATAGTGTTAGGATTAGGGTTAGGGATCAGGGTTAGGATTAGGGTTATTGTTAAAGTTGTGGTTAGGGGTTTGGAGTAGGGTTAGGGTTAGTGTTGGGGATTAGAATTAAGATTAGTTTTAGGGTTAGGGTTTTGGTTAGTGATAGGGTTAGGGTTAGTGTTCTGGGTTAGGGTTAAAGTTAGGTTTAGGTTTAGTGTTAGTTTTAGGGTTATGGTTAATGCTAGTGTTAGGATTAGGGTTCAGGGTTAGGGTTGTGTTAATGTTAATTTTAGGGTTTGTGTTAGGGTTAGTGTTAAGGTTATCTGTTATTGTTAGGGTTAAGGTTAGGCTGTTGGTTAGGGGTTCGGGTTAATGTTAGTTTTAGGGTTAGGGTTAGGTTTATGGTTAGGGTTCAGGGTTGGTGTTAGGGTTCAGGGTTGGTGTTAGGGTTAGGGATTAGGGTTAGGGTTAGTGTTAGGGTTAGGTTTAGGGTTGGTTTAGAGTGAGGTTTTTGTTAGGGTTGGGTTAGTTTTCAGGGTTAGTGTTAGGTTTAATGTTAGTGTTAGGGTTATGTTTAGAGTTATGGGTTAGGGTTTGGGTTAGGGGTTAGGGGTTAGGATTAAGGTTTGTGTTAGCCTTAGGGTTAGGTTTAATGTTGGGGTTATGTTTAGGTTTATGGGATAGGGTTAGTGATCGTGTTAGGGATAGGGTTAGTGTTAGGATTAGGGTTGCTGTTAGGGTTAAGTTTAGGTTTAGGGATTAGGGTTAGGGTTAGGGTTAGAGTTTGGCATTAGGGTTAGGATTAGAGGTTAGGGTTAGTGTTAGTGTTAGAGATAGGATTAGAGGTTAGGGTTAGTGTTAGCGTTAGAGATAGGTTTAGGATTAGGTTTAGGGTTATGGTTAGGGTTCAGGTTTCAGGGATATGGTTAGGGTTAGGGTAAGGAGGTTAGTGTTATGGTTAGGTTAGGGTTCAGATTTAGGTTTTGGGGTTAGGGTTAGTGTTAGGGTTAGGGGTTTGGGTTGTTTGTAGGGTTAGAATTAGATTTAGAGTTAGGGTTAGGTTTGTGGTTAGGGTTAGTGTTAGGGTTAGGGTTAGTGTTAGGGTTTAGGGGTAGGGTGAGTGTTAGGGGTAGGGTTAGTGATGGTGTTAGGGTTAGGATTCTGGGTAAGCGTTAAGTTTAGGGTTAGTGTTAGGTTTAGGGTTATGGTTAATATTAGAGTTAGGGTTAAAGATTAGACTTCGGTTTTGGGTTAGTGTTATGTTTAATGTTAGTTTTATGTTAGTGTTAAGTTTAGGTGTTAGGGGTGGTGTTAGGTTAGGGTTAAGATTATGTGTTAGAGTTAGGGTTAATGTTAGGGTTAGGGTTAGGGGTTAGGTTTAGTGTTAGTTTTCTGGTTAGAGTTAGGTTTATGGTTACAGTCCAGGTTTAGTGTCAGGGTTAGGGTTAGGGATTATGTTTAGGGTTAGTGTTAGTGTTAAGGTTAGTGTTAGGGTTTGGGTTAGGGTTCATGGTTAGGGTTAGTGTTAGGGTTAGGGTTATGTTTAGGATTAGGGTTAGGGTTAGGGGTTAGAGTTAGAGTTGGGGTTAGGGTTTGGGGTTTGTGTTAGTGTTAGTGTTAGGGTTAGGATTAGGGTTAAGGTTAGGGATAGGGTACAAGGTTAGGTTTAGTGTTAGTGCTAGTGTCAGGGTTAGGGATTAATGTTAGGGTTAGTGTTATGATTAAGGTTAGGGTGAGGGGTTAGGGTTAGCGTTAGTGTTCAGGATTAGGGTTAGGGTTAGTGTGAGGGTTAGTGTTAGGGTTTGGGTTAGGGGTTATTGTTAGGGTTAGGGGTTAGGTTTAGGGTTAGGGTTAGGGGGTTAGTGTTAGGTATATGGTTAGTGTTAGGGTTAGGTTTAGGTTTCAGGGTTAGGTTTAGGGTTAAGGGTTAGGGTTAGCATTAGGGTTATTGTTTGGGTAATGGTTAGGGTTAGAGTTTAGGGTTAAGTTTAGGGATAGAGTTCATGGCTAGTGTTAGGGTTTGGTTTAGGGTTGGTGTTAGGGTTAGGGTTAGGTTTAGGTGTTAGGGTTAGGGTTAGTGTTAGGGTGAGGTTAGGTTTAATGTTAGGGTTAGGTTTAGGTTTATGGGGTAGGGTTAGTTTTAGGCTTAGAGATAGTGTTAAGGTTAGAGTTAGTTGTTAGTATTATGGTTGCTGTTAGGGTTAGGGTTATGTTTAGGTGTTAGGGTTAGGGTTAGTGTTAGGAGTTAGGGTTAGGGTTAGAGGTTAGGGTAAGGGTTAAGGTTAGTTTTAGGGTAAGTGGGTTAGGGTTATTGTTAGGGTTAGGGTTAGGTTAGGGTTAGGGTTAGGTTTAATGTTAGGGTTAGGGTTAGAGTTAGGGTTATGTGTTAAGGTTAGTTTGAAGATTAGGGTTAGGGGTAGGGGTTAGTGTTAAGGTTAGTGTTAGTGTAAGAGTTATGGTTAGGGTTAGTGTTAAGGTTAGTGTTATAGTACAGTGTTAGTGTTAGTGTTTTGGTTATGGTTAGTGTTAGGTTTCATGGTTAGAATTAGGTTTAGGGTTATGTGTTAGGTTTAGGGTTAAGTTAGGATTTGGTTTATGGGTTTGGGTTAGGGTTAGTGTTAGTGTTAGAATTAGGGTTAGTTTAACGGTTGTGGTTAGTGTTCAGGGTTAGGGATAGTGTTATGTTCAGGGTTATGGTTAGGTTTAAGGGCTAGTGTTAGGGATAGGGTTCAAGGTTAGGATTAGTGTTCGTGTAATGGTTAGGGATTAAGGTTAGGGTTAGTGTTATGGTTAAGATTAGGGTGAGGGGTTAGGGTTAGGGTTAGCATTAGGGGTCACAGTTAGGGTTAGTGTTAGTGAGTATTAGTGATAGGGTTTGGGTTAGAGGTTATTATTATTAGAGTTATGTTTAGGGTTAGTGTTAGGGTTAGGGTTAGGGGTTAGGGTTAGGTTTAGGGTTAGGGTTAGGATTAGAGTTACTGTTAGGGTTAGGGTTTGGTTAGGGGCTTAGTGTTAGGGTCAGTGTTAGGGTTATGGTTAGAGTTATTGTTAGCATTAGGGATAGGTTTAGGTTTAGGGTTAGAGTTATGGTTAAGGTTCAGGGTTCAGGGTTAGGGTTAGGATTAGGGGGTTATTGTTAGGGTTAGAGTTATGGTTAGGGTTTGGGTTAAATTTGGGTTAGGGATAGTGTTGATGATAGGGTTAGGGTTAGGGGATAGAGATAGGGTTAGGGTTAATGTTAGTATTTGAGGTTAGGGTTAGGGTTTGTGTTAGGGTTAGTGGTTAGGGTAAGGATTAGTGTTAGCCCTAGGGGTTAGGGTTAGGGGTAATGTTAGGGTTAGGTTGTGGGTTAGGGGATTAGGGTTAGGATTAGGGTTAGTGTTAGGGTTAGGGTTAATTTTAGGGTTAGGGTTCTGAGTTACGGATAGGTTTAGTGTTAGGGTTAGGTGTTAGGGTAAGGGTTAGTGCTAGGTTTAGGGGTTAGTGTTAGGGTTAGTGTTAGGATTAACGCTAGGGTTAGGGTTAGGGGTTTTGGTTATGGTTTGGGTTAAGTTTTGGTTAGGGTTAGTGTTGGTGTTTGGGTTACAGATAGGGGTTAGTGTTAGTGTTAGGATTAGGGTACTGGGTTAGGTTTAGGGTTAGGTTTCAAGGTTATGGTTAGGTTTAGTGATAGGTTTAGGGTTAGTGTTAGAGTTAGGGTTAGTGTTCAGAGTTAGTGTTAGGGTTAATGTTAGTGTTAGTGTTAGGTTTAGGGTTTGGGGTTATGGTTAGGGTTAAGGGTTTGGGTTAGGGTTAGGGTTACAGTTACAGTTAGCTTTAAGGTTATGGTTAAGGTATGGTTAGGGGTTAGGGTTAGTGTTAGGTTTAGGGTTATGGTTAGTGTTAGGATTAGGGTTAGTGTTACAGTTAGAGATAGTGGATAAGGTTAGGGTTAGAGTTAGGATTATAGTTAGGGTTAGGGTAAGGGGTTAGGGTTAGGTGTAAGGGTTAGGGGTTAGGGTTAGTATTAGGGGTTAGTGTTAGGGTTAGGGTTAGGTTTAAGTTTAGGGATAGTGTTAGGGTTAGGTTTTGGGTTAGGGCATTAGTTTGAGGGTTATTGTTAGGTTTAGGGTTAGGTTAGGGTTATGGTTGGGTTCGGTTTAGGTTTAGGATTTTGTTTAGAGTTAGGGTTAGGGTTTAATTTTAGGTTTAGGGTTAGGGTTATGTGTTAGGGTTAGGGTTAAGGTTTGGGTTAGTGTTAGTGCTAGGGTTCAGTGTTAGGGGTAATGTTATGGTTAGTGTTAGTGTTACGGTTAGGGTTGGGGTTTATGGTTAGGCTTATGGGTAGGGTTAAGATTAGTGTTAGGGGTCAGGGTTACGGTTAGTTTTAAGGTTCAGGGTTAGGGTTAGTGTTAAGGTTCAAGGTTACTGTTAGTTTTATGATTAGGGTTGGGGTTAGGGTTAACATTAGGGATAAGGTGGTTAGGGATAGGGTTAGTGTTAGGTTTAGTGTAGGCTTTAGAGTTAGGGTTAGGGTTAGGGTTTATTGTTCAGTATTAGGATTAGGATTTATTGTTCAGTATTAGGATTAGGATTAGTGTTGGGGGTTAGGGTTATGGGTTTGGATTAGAGTTAGAAATTAGAGTAAGGGTTAAGTTTAGGTTTAGGTTCATGATTAGGGTTAGGGTGAGGTTTAAGGTTAGGGTTAGGTTTTATGGTTTGGGTTAGGGTTTGTGTTAGTGTTCAGGATTAGGGTTAGTATTAGAGTAAGGGTTAGATTTATGTTTAGGGTTAGGGTTAGGGTTAGTGTTAGGGGTTAGGGTTATGATTAGGGTTAGAGGTTAGAGTTAGGGATAGTTTTAGTAGTTAGGTTTAGGGTTAGGTAAGGGTTAGGCTTTCAGGGTTAGGGTTAAGGTTAGTTTTAGGGATAGGATTAAGGTTAGGATTTGGGTTAGGGTTAGGGTTATGGTTAGGGTTATGGTTATGGTTAGGGGTTAAGGTTAGAGTTAGTGTTTGCTTTAGGGGTTAAGGTTAGTGTGAGGGTTAGATTTAGGGTTTGGGATAGGGGTTATTGTTAGGGTTATGGTTAGGGTTAAGATTAGGGTTAGGGGTTTGGGTTAGGGTTATTGTTAGGTGTATGGTTAGGATTAGGGTTATGGTTATGGTTTGGGTTAATTTTGGGTTAGGGTTAGTGTTAGGGTTATGGTTAGGGGTTAGGGTTAGTGTTAGGGTTAGGGTTAGGAGTTACAGTTAGAGTTAGGGTTTGAGGGTTAGGTTTAGGGTTAGTGTTTGTGTTAGGATTAGAATTTAGAGTAATGGTTACTTAGTGTTAGGTTTAGTGGTTAGGGTTAGGGGTAGTTTTAGGGTTAGGTGTTGTTAGAGGGTAAGGGATAGGATTAGGGTTAGTGTAAGGGTTAAGGTTAGGGTAAGGGTTAGTGTTAGGTTTAGGAGTTGGGGTTAGGGTTAGGGTTAGTGTTAGGGTTAGCGCTAGGGTTAGGGTTAGGGTTAGGTTTTAGCTTTAGTGTTAGACTTAGTGTTAGGGTTAGCTTTAGGGTTACTGTTAGAGTTAGGTTAAGGGGTTAGGGTTAGTGTTAGGGTTAGTAGGTTAGGGTTTGGGTTAGAGTTAGGTTTCTAGGTTAGGGTTAGGGTTGGTGTTAGGGTTAGGGGTTAGGGTAAGGCTTAGTGTTAGGTTTAGAGGTTAGGGTTAGAGTTAGTGTTAGGGTTAGGTTTAGGGCTAGGGTTAGCCTTAGAGTTAGAGATAATATTACAGTCAGAGTGAGGGTTTAGGGTTACATTTATGGTTAGGGTAGGATTAGGGTATTAGTTTTAATGTTAGGTTTATGATTAGGGTTAGTGTTAGCATTAGGGTTAGATTTACTGTTAGGTTTAGGGTTAGGGTTTGGGTTAGGGTTAGGGTTATGGGGTTAGGGTTAGGATTAAGGGTTAGGGTTACACATAGAAGTTAAGGTTAGGTTTAGGTTTAGGATTATGTTTACGGTAAGGGTTCAGGGTTCAGGGTAGGGTTAGCATTAGCGTTATGTTTAGGGTTTTAGTGTTAGGTTTAGGGTTAGTGTTAGGGTTAGGGTTAGTGTTAGGGTTAATTTTATGGTTCTTGTTATGGTTAGGTTTACGGGATAGGGTTAGGTTTATTGTTAGGGGTTAGGGTTACGGTTAGGGTTAGCGGTTAGGGTTACGGTTAGGTTTAGGTTTATGGTTAGGGTTAGAGTTAGGGTTAAAGTTTAGTGTTACGGTTAGGGTTAGAGTTTAGGGTGAGGTTTAGGGTTTAGTGTTATGGTAAGAGTTACGGTTAGGTGTAGTGTTAGTGTGAGGTTTATGGTTAGGGTGTTAGGTTTAGGGTAAAGGTTAGTGTTAGGGTTGGAAATAAAGTTAGAGATTTGGGTTATGGTTACGGTTAGGGTTAGGGGGTTAGGGTTACGGTTAGGTTTAGCTTTAGGAGCTAGGGTTAGGGTTAGGGTTAGTGTGAGGTTTAGTTTTAGGGTTTGGGATAGGAGCTATTTTTACGGTTATGGTTAGGGTTATAAATAAGGTTAGGGTTTAGGATTAGGGTTTAGGGTTCAAGGTTAGGGTTAGGGTTAGGATTATGGTGGTAGGGTTAGGGTTAGTGGTTAGGGTTAGACTTAGAAGTTAGTGTTAGATTTAGGATTAGGTTTAGTGTGATTGTTAAGGTTCAGGGTTCAGGGTTAGGGTTAGGTAAGAGTGTTAGGGTTAGGGTTAAGGTTAGGGTTGGTGTTAGGGTTAGGGGCTAGGGTTAGGGTTAGTGGTAGGTTTTGGGGTTAGGGTTAGAGTTAGTGTTAGGGTTAGGGTTAGGGTTAGTTTTATTGTTAGAGTTAGTGTTAGGTGTTAGTGTTAAGTTTGGGGTTAACATTAAGGTTAGGAGTTGGGTTAGGGTTAGGGCTTAGGGTAGGAGTTAGGGTTAGGGTTAGGGTTAGTGTTATGGTTAGGGATAGTGTTAAGGTTAGGTTAAGGGTAAGGGCATTGGGTAGGGTTAGAGTTAGGGGTTAGTTTTATGTTCAGGGTTACGGTTAGGTTTATGTGTTAGGGTTAGGGTTAATGTTACAATTAGGGTTTAGGGCTTAGGGTTAGGGTTAGTATTTGTGTTAGGGTTATGGTTAAGGTTAGTGTTCAGATTATGATTAGTGTTCAGGGTTAGGGTTAATGTTGGGGTTAATGTTAGGGTTAGGGTTAAGTTTAGGTTTCAGCATTAGGGATAGGGTTAGGGTTAGTTTTAGGGTTAGGGTTAATCTTAAGTTTAGGGTTAGTGTTAGGGGTTAGGGTTAGGTTTATGGTTAGGGTTATGTTTCCAGTTATGGTATTATTGTTAGGGTTAGGGTTAGTGTTAGCATTAGGGTTAGGTTTAGTGTTAGCGTTAGGGATAGTGTTAGAGTTCAGGGTTTATGTTTAGAGTTAAGGTAAGGGTTATGGGGTTAGGGTTAGAGTTAGGGGTTAGGGTTAGACTTAGAAATTAGGATTAGATTATGGTTAGGTTTAGGATTAGGGTTAGGGTTAGGGTTCATTCATGATTCAGGGTTAGGGTTAGGGTTAGTGATGGGTTAGTTTTAGGGTTAGTGTTAGGGTTAGTTTTAGGTTTCAGGGTTATGGTTAGGTCTACAGTTAGGGTTAAAATTAGGGTTATTCTTAAATGTAGGGATCAGGGTTAAGGTTAGGGTTTGTGGCTAGTGTTATGTTTATGGTTAGGGTTAGGTGTTAGGGTTAGGTTTAGGATTAGGTTAGGGTTAGTGTTCAGGATTAGGGTTATAGTTTTGGTTAGTGTTAGGGTTAGGGTTTGTGTCAGGGTTAGGGTTAAGTTTAGGGTTAGTTTTATGGTTAGGGTTAAGATTAGGTTTAGGTGTTAGGGTTAGTGCTTACGTTAGAGGTTAGGGTTAGGGTTATGGTTAGGGTTAGGGTTTGTGGTTAGTGTTAGGGTTATGGTTAGGGTTAGGCTTAGATAAAGGCAGTTAAGATTAGGGTTAGGGTTCAGTGTTACGGTTAGGGTTACAGTTAGGGGTTGGGTTTAGTGTTAGGGGTTAGTGTTAGGGTTAGTGTTAGGGTTGGGGTTAGGGTTAGTGTTAGTGTTAGGGTTAGAGTTTGGTTTAGGGGTTAGTATTAGGGTTGGGGGTTAGGATTGGGGTTAGGGTTAGTGGTTAGAGTTAGGGTTACGGTTAGGTTAGGTTTAGGATTAGAGGGTTAGGTTGGGATTAGGGTTAAGTTAGTATTAGGGTTAGGGTTAGGTTTAGAGTTAGGATTTGTTTAGGGTTAGGATTAGGATTAGGGGTTAATGTTAGGTTTAGGGATAGGGTTAGGTTTATGTTTTATGGTTATGTTTAAGGTTAGGGCTAGAGGCTAGGTTTAAAGTTAGTGTTAGGGTTTAGGTTAGTGTTAGTGTTCAGATTAGCGTTAGTGGTCATGGTTAGGGTTAGGGTTAATGTTATTGTTATGTTTAGGGTTATGTTTAGGGGTTAGTGTTAGGTTTAGTATTAGGCGTTAGGGTTATGATTAGGGTTAGGGTTAGGGGTTAGGGTTAGGTTAGGGTTAGGGGTTATGAGTTATGGTTAGGGGTAGTATTAGGGTTAGGTTAAGGGTTAGGAAGTTACGGTTAGGGTTTTGTTAGGGTTAAGGTAAGATTAGGTTTATGGTTAGGTTTAGAGTTAGGATTTTGTGTAGGGTTAGTGTTAAGTTTAGGGTTACACTTAGGATTATGTCTTAGGGTAAGGTTAATGTTAGTATTAGGGTTAGGGCTTATCGTTAGGGTTAGTGTTAGTGTTAGGGTTATGGTTAGTGTTCAGGGTTAGGGTTAAGGTTAGGGTTAGGGTTAGGGTTAGTGATATGGTTAGGATTAGGGTTAGGTTTAGGTGTTAGGGTTAGGGTTAGGGATTAGGGTTACGGTTATGATTAGGGTTAGGACTAAGTGTTAGGGTTAACTATAGGGTTAGGGTTAGTGTTAGGGTTACGGTTAGGGTTTGTGTTAGGATTAAGGGTTTGGATTACAGTTACGGTTAGGGTTAGTTTTAGGTTTAGGGTTAGAGGATTAGGGTTTGGGTTAGTGTTAGGTTAGGGTTAGGGTTACGGTTAAGGATAGTGTTAGGGTTAGGTTAGGCTTAGGGGTTAGGATTTGTGTTAGTGTTATGATTAGGGTTAGGGTTATGTTTAGGTGTTAGTGTTATAGGTTAGGGTTACAGTTATTCTTAGGGTTAGGGTTAGGTGTAAGTGTTAAGTATAGGGTTAGGGTTAGTGTTTGGGTTAGCATTAGGGGTTAGGGTTATGGTTACTGGTACGGTTAGGTTTAGCATTAGGGTTTAGAGCAATTGTTAGGGTAACAGTTACGAGTTAGGGTTTGTGTTATGGGTTAGTGTTAGGGTTTGTGTTAGGGTTGGGGTTAGGTTTAGGGTTAGTGTTAGGTTTAGGGTTAGGCTTCAGGGTTAGGTTTTGGGTTAGGTTTAGTGTTAAGGTAATAGGAGTTAGTGTTTAGGTTAGGTTTAGGGTTTGGGTTAGATGTTATGGCTAGTGTTAGAGTTATGGTTAGGGTTAGTGTTAGGGTCATTGTTAGGGCTTAGTGTTAAGTTTAGGGTTAGGTTTAGGGTTGGGATTAGGGGGTTAGTGTTACAGTTAGTGTTAGGGTTATGGTTAGGGTTAGTGTTAGTGATAGGGTTAGTTTTAGTGTTAGGTTTAGGGTTAAGGCTCAGGGTTCAGGGTTAGGGTTATGGGGGTAGGGTTAGTGTTACGGGATAGGGTTAGACTTAGAAGTTGGGATTAGGTTTAGGGTTAGGTTGAGTATTAAGATTAGTGTTAGTGTTAGGGTTAGGGTTAGTTTAGGTTTCAGGGTTAGGGTTAGGGTTACGATTAGGGTTAGGGTTCAGGGTTAGGTTTAGTGCTTGGGTTTAGTGTTATGTTTATTGTTATGGTTAGGGTTAATGGTATGGGTTAGGGTTATGATTAGAGTTATGGTTCAGAGTTAGGGTTAGGGTTAGAGTTATTGTTAGGGTTATGGTTAAGGTTAGGGGTTATGGTTAGGTTTTGGTTTAGGGTTAGATTTCAGGGTTATAGTTTGGGTTAGTGTTGGTGGTAGTGTTAGGGTTAGTGTTAAGGTTAAGGTTAGTGTTAAGGGTTAGTGTTAAGTTTAAAGTTAGTGTTAGGGTTAGGGTTAGATTTAGGGGTTAGGATTAGTGTTCGGTTTAGGGATTGACTTTTTTAAAGTTAGACTTAGGGGTTATGGTTAGTGTTAGGGTTATGGGTGGGTTAGAGTTAGAGTTAGGGTTAGGGTTAAGTTTAGCGTTAGGGTTACTGTTATGGTTAGGGTTAGGTTTAAGTTTAGGTGTTAGTGTTAGGGTTAGGGATAGGGGTTAGGGTTACGTTTATGCTTAGGGTTAGGGTTAGGTGTTAGGGTTAAGTATAGGGTTAGAGTTACGGTTAGGGTTTAGATTAGGATTAGGGTTTAGAGTTAGGTTTAGGGTTATGGTTAGGGTTAGGGATAGGGTTAGGGGGTTAGGGTTAGGATTAGTGTGAGGGTAAGGATTAGGGTTATGGTTAGGGACAGTGTCAGGGTTAGGTTTAGTGTTAGGGGGTTAGGGTTAGGGTTAGTGTTAAGGTTAGGGTTAGTGTTAGAGTTAGGGTAAAATAGTAAAATAGATCACACAACAGTTATCAAATAAGAATTACAGTTAACAATATTTAGCCCATTAACATTTTGTAAGACTTAAAGAAAATATCATCAATCCTATCTTTTGAGTGTAAAGTCCTATATGTAAATTATCTTTAATCCAAACTAAGAAAAAGGGAACAAGCTGCAATAACATAATGGTGTCAGAAGTGGAACTGAGAACTTTCACTTAAAACTTAACAAAAGCTTAAAAAATAGTTTTTAGAAACAAGGGAACAGAGACTAGCAAGACGACTTCTTAGTAGCAGCATTTTCTCGGTTGGATTTGTTTTGCTGTAGACAGAGAGTTGTGTGGCTCCTTTATGGGAGGTTTCCAAAATTAGCATAAGTGGCAAAAAAAAACGCCTTTCTTTTAAAGAGCTCTGCTAACAATTCATTGTTGTGTAGGAGAGCTGCAATGAAGGTTTACACTGTGTTTTAAAAAAATATGCTGGCTTGGGAAAGAAAAAGAAAACAGGATACAATGGTTTAAAAGGAAGTAGAATGGATGGGTATGGTGGCCCACGCCATTAATCCCAGCACTCGGCAGACAGAGGCAAGCAGATCTCTGTGATTTCAAAGCAAACCTGGTATGCAGTGAATTCCAGGACAGATTAAAGTTACACAGAGAAGCCCTGTCTCAAAATATGTAAAAATAGAAGTAGAAGAAATAGAATAATAAAAAAGCCACGTAAAGATGGAAAGCACAGAGAAATTTTGGATACTATATGCGATTCTGTTGTCTTTAAATTATTTGATTGCTGAGAAAATAACTACTGATGAAAGAAATGCTGCTGGATTAATTCAATTTATATATTTTAAAAATGCTTTGACTGCAAATTTAAGCCTAAGGACATGTTACTGGGGGAAAGGATTTCTATTTTTGTTTCCACAGAAAATGAAAAGCTGTGCATTCTTTCCATGTGCATTCTTTCCATATGTGGTTTGATCAAGCCAGACCCCCTGAAACAGCTCCCCAGGTGATCCAACATTCAAAGCAGTTGAGACAAAGCCTTGCAGACTACTGCCAAGATTTCTGCATCTTCTTTGGACCCCCATGACAGTGCCCTCTACCAGCAGGAAGTACTTTGGAAAGAACGACACCCAAATTCCCAAATATTGTTTATAAATGTTTGTTTTCATTTAAATGGGCTTGGTTATAAATGGATAATGACCACAAGCAATCTTTTTAAAGGTAAAAATGGGAATTATGGTATAGATATGAATACTTTGCTTTGGAATGGATTTTCTTTTATTGATACAATTTAAGGTCAATTTTGTGATATGTATATTTCTCCTCTTGTTTAGGTATTGTGTTTA
Source organism: Cricetiscus sungorus (assembly GCA_030556225.1). NCBI lineage: Eukaryota > Metazoa > Chordata > Mammalia > Rodentia > Cricetidae > Cricetiscus > Cricetiscus sungorus. Next base: position 33,452,814 of record JANBXA010000641.1, read on the forward strand.
TATAGCTCATTTAGAATGTAATGTATACTTTAACACAGATTATAGATAATTACCTATGATAATGAGAACTTACAGTTAAGTTAGTTAGGATTTCTAGATATGCAGAGATGTGTTTGAGATGAATAGACATTCTTCAAACCTTTCAAAGACCTACAGAATATGGCATTTAAAATGGTTTAGGGTTTTTCTTGACAATGAGGCACAGCTGCTCCTGGTAACACCACCTGCATCAAAAAGGAAGATGGATATTGAAGAAACTCGTTATGAAGTTTGCTTCTAATATGGCAAGACTAGCCATTTGAGCAAGGTACTTCTCTTGTCTAGACTGTTTGACTTTATGTTGTAGAAACTGGACATGCAGGACCCACAAAAATGTGACTGCTGATGCAAGATGGACATTGCTACAGGATTTCTGCTTCATGGAAGAGGCTGCTAGACAGCCAGACAGTCTACAGGACACAGAGAAATGTGACTGACAAACTGCCATTACAGGTGGACAGTTTAAAGTTTCCTGCCTTGTTGAGGAGTCTGGAGACACACTATGGCCTATGGGCTGAAGATGGAACATTACAGAAGAACTTTGGGTGACTGACCAGGCAATGAGTTGTCTCTGTCATTTCTAGAGTTTATATATTATCCTTCTGTGGTCTTTGATGGAGTTGAAGACAGATAGTTATGGTTATAGTTTTCCTTAGTTAGGATTAAAGATAAGTTACATATAGGACTTTAGACTCACAAAGATAGGATAGATGATATTTTCTTTAATTCTTACAAAATGTTTATGGACTAAATATTGTTAACTGTGATTCTTATTTGATAACTGTTGTATGTTATATTTTGCTATGTTAAGGTTAAACCCCTTCTTTTATTTTAGACAGAAAAGAGGAGATGATGGGAGATGTTATCCTGTAAATATGTTTCTCATACTTGTTAATTAATAAAGCACCATTGGGCCAATGAGATAGCAAGATAGGCGGGGCTAGGAGACAAGGAGGAAAGAGGAAGTAGGAGGGAGGAGTCAAGATGGAGACCTGAAAGGAAGAAGATGCAGGCTGCGGCTCCCTGATAAGATAACCACGTGGAAATACTTAGATAAGTAGAAATGGGTTAATAATTAAGGCAGAGCTAGCCCATCAACAGTAATGGTAACTGGCCAACTGGATTGTATCAAATATGGAGTCTCAGAATATTATTTGGTGCTGGTGCGGCTGTGGCCCAGACTGGAGGGCATGCGGGATGGTGCCGGCAGGAAGGAAAAACCTGCTGTAACAGTTTAGGGTAAGGGTTAGTGTTAGGGTTAGGTTTAGGGTTAGGGTTAGTCTTAGAGTTAGGGTTAGTGTTACGGTCAGAGTTAGGGACAGTGTCAGGGTTAGGTTTAGTGTTAGGGGGTTAGGGTTAGTGTTAAGGTTAGGGTTAGTGTTAGAGTTAGGGTTAGGGTCAGGATTAGCGATAGGTTTAGTGTTAGCTTTAGGGTTAGGTTTAGTGTTAGGGTTAGGGTTCAGCGTTCAGGTTTAGGGCTAGTGTTAATTAAGATTAGAGGGTTATTGTTTGGGGTAATGTTAGGGTTAGTGTTAGGGTCAGTGTTAGAGTTAGTGTTAGGGTTCAAGATTAGAGTTTGGGTTAGGGTTAGGGGTTAGGGTAAGGATTTAGTGTTAAGATTATGTGTATGGTTAGGGTTAGGATTAGAGTTAGGGTTCTGATTAGGCTTATGATTCAGGCTTAAGGTTAGGGTTAGGGTTATTTTTAGGGTTATGGTTAAGGTTAAGGGTTGGGTTTAGGGTTGGTTCAGGCTTAGATTTCAGGGTTATGGTTAGGGTTAGTGTTGGTGGTAGTGTTAGGTTTAGTGTTAAGGTTAAGGTTAGTGTTCAGGGTTACTGTTGGGTTTAAAGTTAGTGTTACGGTTAGGGTTAGAGTTAGGGGTTAGTGTTAGGATTAGTGTTAGGTTTAGGGTTCGGGTTTTTGGGTTAGGCTTAGGGGTTATGGTTAGTGTTAGGGTTATGGTTGGGTTAGAGTTAGGGTTAGGGTTAAAGTTAGTTTTATGGTAAGGAATAGTGTTATGGTTAATTTTAAGGTTAGGGTGTTAGGATTAGGGTTAGGGTTAGGTTAGAGTTAGGGTTAGGGTTAGCGTTAGGGTTTTTTAGGGTTAGGCTTTGGGGTTAGTGTTAGGTTTAGGGTTAGGGTTAGGTTTATATGTTAGGGTTAGATTTAAGGTTAAGTTTAGGGGTGGGGTTAGGTTTATGGTTAGTGTTGGGTTATGGTTAGGGTTAGTGTTAGGATTATGGTTAGTGTTCATGGTTAGGATTAGGGTTAGGGTTAATGTTATGGTTAGGGTTAGGGTTAGGTTTAGAGGTTAGTGTTAGGTTTAGGTTTAGGTGTTAGGGTTAGGGTTTGGGTAACGGTTAGGGCTAGGGTTAGGGTTCGTGGATAGGGTTAGATTTACAGGTAGGGTTAGGTTTAGAGTTAGGTGGGTAGTTAGGATTATGGTTTGCGTTAGTGTTACTGTTAGGTTTAGGTTTAGGGATAAAGTTAGGGTTAAGGTTAGGGTTTAGTGTTAGGTTTAGTTTAGGCGTTAAGGTTAGGGTTTGGGTAACAGTTAGGTTTAGTGTTAGGGTTAGGGTTAGGGTTAGGGTAAGTGTCATGGTTAGGAATAGTTATAGGGCTAGGTTTAGGGTTAAGGGGTTACGGTTAGTGTTAGGGTTTGTGTTAGGGTTAGAGTTAGGGTTAGGTGTTGGTGTTAGGTTCAGGGTTATGGCTAGGTTTATGTGTTAGGGTTAGGGTTAATGTTAGAATTAGGGTAAGGGGTTAAGATTAGGGTTAGTGTTAGGGTTAGGGTTATGGTTTAGCTTAGTCTTAGGGTTATGGTTATTGTTCAGGGTTAGGGTTAAGGTTAGTTTTAGAGTTAGTGTTATTGTTAGGGTTAGGGTCAGTTTAGGTAGGGTTCGGGGTTAGGGATAGGTTTTGTTTTAGGGTTAGGGGTTAGGATGAGTGATAGTGTTAGCTTTAGGGGTTAGTGTTAGGGTTAGTGTTAGTGTTAGGGTTAAGGTTAGGTTTCAGTGTTTGGGTTAGGGTTAGTGTTAGGGTTAGTTTTAGGGTTAGGGTTAATCTTAAATTAAGGGTTAGTGTTAGGGTTATTGTTAGGGTTAATATTAGGATTATGGTTAGTGTTTTTGGTTAGGGTTAGGGTTAGGGTTAATGTTATGGTTAGGGTTAGGTTCAAGTTTTAGTGTTAGGTTTAGGTTTAGGCGTTAGGGTTAGGGTTAGCGGTTAGGGTTAGGGTGTTTGTAATGGTTAGGGTTAGAGTTAGGGTTAGGGATAGGGGTTAGGGTTATGTTTAAACGTTAGGGTAAGTGTTAGGGTTAGGTTTAGGAGTTAGGGTTAGTGTTAGGGTTAGGTTTATGGTTTTGGTTAGGGTTAGTGTTTGGGTTCGGTTTGGGGTTAGGGTTTTGGGTAGAGTTAGGGTTAGAGGTTAGTATTAGGTTTAGGGTTACGGTTAGGGTTAGGTGTTAGGGTTATGTGTTAGGGTTATTGTTAATGTTAAGATTAGGGTTAGGGGTTAGGGTTAGGGTTAGTATTAGTGTTATGGTTATGGTTGAGGTTAGTGTTAGGGTTATGGTTAGTGTTCAGGGTTAGGCTTAAGGTTATGGTTATGGTTAAGGTTAGTGTTATGGTTAGGGTTAAGGTTAGGTGTTAGTGTTAGGGTTATGGTTAGGGCTTAGGGTTATGGTTATGATTAGGGTTAGGTGTTAGGGTTAAGAATAGGTTTAGTGTTAGGGTTAGGGCTACGGTTAGGTTTAGGGTTAGGGTTCGGTGTTAGGGTTAGGGGATAGAGTAGGGGTTATTGTTTGGTTTAAGGGTTAGGGTTATGGGTGGGATTAGGTTTAGTGTAGGGTTAGGATTATGTTTAGGTGTCATCGTTAGGTTTAGGGTTTTGGTTCGGTGTTAGGGTTAGGGGATAGAGTAGGGGTTATTGTTTGGTTTAAGGGTTAGGGTTAGGGGTGGGGTTAGGTTTAGTGTAGGGTTAGGATTATGTTTAGGTGTCATCGTTAGGTTTAGGGTTAGGGTTAGGTTTAGGGTTAGGGTTAGTCTCATAGTTAGGATTACTGTTAGGGTCAGTGTTAGGGGTTAGGGTTAAGTTTAGAGTTAGGGTTAGAATTAGGGGGTTAGTGTTAGGGTTATTGTTAGGGTTAGGGTTAGCATTAGGGTTATGTTTAGTGTTTGGTTAGGGTTAGTGTTAGGGTTCAGGGTTCAGTGTTAGGTTTGGGGTTAGGATTAGGGTTACGGGGTTAATTTTAGGATTAGGGTTAGGGTTAGAGTTAGGGTTAGTTTTTGGGTTCAAGGTTAGGTTTAGGCTTAGCGTTAGGGGTTAGGTTTAGGGATTGGGGTTAGGGATATTTTTATGGTTAGTGTTAGAAGTTAGGTTTGGGGTTAGGGTTCCGATTAGGGTTAGGGTTCAGGGTTAGGGTTAGTGTTAGGGTTATGTTAGAGTTATGGTTTGGGTTAGGGGTTAAGGTTAGGGTTAGCCTTAGGGTTAGATTTCAAGATTATTTTAAGGGTAGTGTTGGCGGTAGTATAGGGTTAGTGTTATGGTTAGGGTTTGTGTCAGGGTTAGGGTTAAGATTATAGTTAGTGTTATGGTTGGGTTAAGGTTTGGTTTAGGTGTTTAGGTTAGTGCTTATGTTAAGGGTTAGGGTGAGGGTTACGGTTAGGGTTATGGTTAGTGTTCGTGGGTAGGGTTAGGGTTAGGGTTACGGGTAGGATTAGGTTTAGAGTTAGGCAGGTAGTGTTAGGGTTATGGTTTGCATTAGTTAGGTTTGTGGTTAGGATTACGGTTAGGGTTAGGGTTTAGTGTTATAGTTAGAGTTATGATTAGGTGTTAGGGTTACTGTTAAGGCTTAGTGTTAAGATTAGTGTTAGGGTTGGGGTTAGGGTTAGTGTTAGGGTTAGGGTTCAGGGTTAGGGATAGGGCTTGGGGAAGGGTTAAGGTAAGGGTTAGGGGTTAGTGTTAGGGTTAGGTTTAGGGTTAGGGTTTGGGTTAGGGTTTGGGTTAAGGTTAGTATTCAAGGTTAGTGTTAGATTAAATGTTAGTGCTAGGGTTAGCTTTAGAGTTAGGGGTTAGGTTTAGGGTTAGTGTTAGGTTTAGGGTTAGGGTTTTGTTTAGGTTTAGGCTTAGGGCTTTACACTTAGTGTTAGGGTAAGGGTTAAATTTATGTTAAGGATAGGGGTAGGGTTGGGTTTTACGGTTAGTGTTAGGTATAGGGTTAGTGTTAGGTTTATGGGTTAGGGTTAGTGTTAGGGGTTAGGATTAGGGTTAGGTTTAGTGGTTATGGTTAGGGTTAGTTTTACAGTAAAGGATAGTGTCAGGGTCAGCTTTAGGATTAGGGGGTTAGTGTTAGGGTTAGTGTTAGTTTAGGGTAAGGATTAGGTTTAGGGTTAGGGTTTTGTTTAGGATTAGGCTTAGGGGTTAATATTAGGTTTAGTGTTAGGGTTATAAGTTAGGATTAGTTTTAAGGTTAATGTTAGGGTTAGAGGTTAGGTTTAGGGTCAGTGTTAGGGTTAGGGTTAGGATTAGTGTTAGTATTAGGGTTATTGTTCATGGTCAGGGTTAGGGTTAGGATTAATGTTATGGTTAGGGTTAGGTTAAGGGGTTAGTGTTAGGTTTAGAGTTAGGCGTGAGGGTTAGGGTTAGGGTTATCAGTTAAGGTTAGGGTTTGAGCAATGGTTAGGTTTAGGGTTAGGGTTAGGGGTTAGAGTTAGCGTTAGGGATTAGGGTTAGGCTTAGGCTTAGGGGTTAGGGTTAGGGTTTGGGTTATGGTTAGGGTTATGGTTAGGATTAGTGTTAGGGTTAGGTTTAGGATTAGGTTTTTGGTTAGGGTTAGTGGTTAGGGTTAGGTTTAGGTTAAGGTTATGGTTCAGGGTTAGGGTTAAGGTTAGTGTTAATGTTAGGATTAGGGTTAGGGGTTTGGTTAGGGTTAGTATTTGTGGTAGGGCTATGGTTAAGTTTAGTGTTAGGGTTATGGTTAATGTTCAGGTTAGGGTTAAGATTAGTGTTAGTGTTATGCTTAGGGTAAGCGTTAGGTTCAGGTGTTAGTGTTAGTGTTAGGGTTAGGATTATGTTTAGCATTTTGGATAGGTGTAGTGTTAATGTTAGGGTTAGTTTAGGGTTAGGGCTTTGGTTCAGGGTTTGGGTAAGGGTTAGGATTAGGGTTGGGGGTTAGGGTTAGGGTTACGGTTACGGTTAGGGTTAGGTTTAGCAATATGGGTAGGATTACGGTTAGGTTTCAGCATTAGGTTTATGGTTAGGGTTAGTGTTAGGATTAGGGTTAGGGTTAGTCTTATAGTTAGGGTTAGTGTATTAGTGTATTAGGAGTTAGAGGTATTAGGGTTAGGGTTGGGGGTTAGTGTTAGGGTTAATGTTAGAGTTATAGTTAGGGTTAGTGTTAGGGGTAAGGTTTATGTTCAGGGTTAGAGTTAAGGTTAGGGTTAATGTTATGGTTAGGGTTAAGGTTAGGTTTAGGTGTTAGGGTTAGTTTTTGGGTTCAAGGTTAGGGTTTAGGTTTAGGGTTTGGGGTTAGGGTTTTGCTTATGGTTAGTGTTACAGGTTAGGTTTAGGGTTAGGATTACATTCTGATTAGGGTTATGGTTCAGGGTTAGGGTTAGGGTTATTGTTAGGGTTATGGTTTGGGTTAGGGGTTAAGGGTTAAGGTTAGGGTTAGGATTCGGGGTAAGGATTGGTGTTAGGGTTGGGGTTAGGGTAAGGGTTAGTGTTAGCTTTTGGTGTTAGGGTTAGTGTTCATGTTTTGTTTAGCACTAGGTGTCAGCATTAGGTTTATGGATAGAATTAGTGTTACAAGTAGGTTTACAGTTAGTCTTATAGTTAAGGTTAGTGCTACGGTTTGTGTTAGTGGTTGTGGTTAAGTTTAGGGTTATGGTTAGGGTTAGAATTATGAGGTTAGTGTTAGGCTTAGGGTTAGCGTTAGGGTTAGGGTTAGCGTTAGGGTTAGGGTTAGCATTAGGGTTAGGTTTAGTGTTAGTGTTAGGGTTAGGGTTCAGGGTTCAGGATTAGGGTTAGGGTTAGGGTTAGGATTAGGGTAAGTGGGTTAGTGTTAGGATTAGTGTTAGTGTTGTGGTTAGGGTTAGTGTTAGTGTTAGGGTTTGTGTTCAGGGTTAAGGTTAAGTTTAGGCTTAGTGTTATGGTTAGGGTTAAGGTTAGGTTTAAGTTTTAGGCTTAGTGCTTATGTTAGGGGTTACGGTTAGGTTAACGTTTAGGGTTAGGGTTAGGGTTATGTTTAGGTTTAGAGTTAGGTGGTTAGGGTTAGGGGTAGCGTTAGTGTTAGGATTAGGGTTAGGGTTAGGGTTAGGGTTAGGGTTTAGGGTTTAGGTTATGGTTAGGGTCACAGTTAGGTGTTAGGGTTAGTGTTAGGATTGGGGTTAGGGTTAGGGTTAGGTTTAAGGTTAGTGTTAGGGTTTGGTTAGTGTTAGTGGTTAGTGTTAAGGTTAGGGTGAGGGTTAGAATTAGCAGTTAGGTTTAGGCTTAGGGTGAGTTTGCCGGTAAGGGATACTGTTAGGGTTAGGGTTAGGGTTAGGGGGTTATGTTTAGGGTTAGTGTTAGGGTTAGGATTAGGTTAATGTTAGGATTAAGGTTAGGGTTAGTGTTTTGTTTAGGGTTAGGGTTATGTGTTAAGGTTAGGTTTAAGGTTCGGGTTAGGGTTAAGGGTTAGGTTTAGGGTTACTGTTAGGGTTATTGTTAGGGTTAGTGTTAGGGTTAGGTTTAAGGTTTAGTGTTAGGTTTAGGTTTAGGGATTAGGGTAAGCGTTTAGGGTTAGGGTTTGTGTAATGGTTAGGGTTAGGCTTAGGGTTAGGGTAAGGGTCAGGGTTTAGAGTTAAGGTTAAGCGTTAGGGTTAGTGTTAAGGTTAGGGTTGGGATTAGGGGTTAGGGTTATTGTTAGGGTTAGGGTTTTGGTTATGGTTAGGGTTAGGGTTAGGGTTACGGTTAGGGTTAAGTTTAGAGTTAGGCGGTTAGGGATAGGGTTAGGGTTAGTGTTAGTGTTAGGTAGTATTCAGGGTTAGGGTTAGGGTTAGGGTTAGGGTTAGGGTTAGGGATTAGTGCTAGGTTTAGGGTTATGGTTAGGGTTATGCGTTAGGGTTATTGTTAATATTAGTTTTAGGGTTAGGGGTTTGGGTTACAGTTATGCTTAGAGTTAGGGTTAGGTGTAAGGGTTAAGTATAGGGTTAGGGTTAGGGTTACGGTTAGGGTTAGGGTTAGGGTTAGGTTTTGTGTTCAGGTTTATGGTTAAGATTATGGTTAGTGTTATGGTTAGGTTAAGGTTTTGTTTAAGTGTTGGGGTTAGTGCTTACATTAGTTGTTAGGGTTAGGGTTACTGTTAGGGTTAGAGTTAGGGTTCGGGGTTAGTGTTAGGGTTAGGGTTACGGTTAGGGTTAGGTTTAGAGTTAGGCGGGTAGGGTTAGTGTTAGGGTTTGCATTAGTATTAGTGTTAGTGTTAGGGTTAGGGTTCAGGGTTATGGTAGGGTTACAATTAGTTGTTAGGGTTAGTGTTAGGGTTGGAGTTAGGGTTAGTGTTAAGTTGGGGGTTAGGGTTCAGGGTTAGGGTTAGGGTTATTGTTAAGGTAAGGGTTAGGGGTTAGTATTAGAGTTAGATTTATGGTTAGGGTTAGGGTTAGGGTTAAGGTTGGTGTTCAGGGTTAGTGTTATGTTAAATATTAGTGTTAGGGTTAGGTTTAGAGTTAGGGGTTAGGTTTAGGGTTAGTGTTAGTTTTAAGGTTAGGGTTTTGTTTAGGTTTAGGGTTAGGGCTTTACAGTTAGTGTTAGGGTAAGGGTTATGTTAGTGTTAAGGTTGGGGATAGGGTTAGGTTTAAGGTTAGTGTTAGGGATAGGTTTAGAATTAGGTTTATGGGTAGGGTTAGGTTTAGGGGTTAGGGTTAGAATTAGCAGTTAAGGTTAGGGTTAGAGTTAGTTTTAAGGTAAAGGATAGTGTCAGGGTTAGGTTTAGGGTTAGGGGGTTAGTGTTAGGGTTAGTGTTCGGTTAGGGTTAGAGTTAGGATTAGGTTTAGGGTTAGGGTTTTATTTAGGATTAGGCTGAAGGGTTAATATTAGCTTTAGGGTTAGGGTTATGAGATAGGGTTAGTTTTAAGGTTAATGTTAGGGTTAGGGGTTAGGTTTAGGGTCAGTGTTAGGGTTATTGTTAGGATTAGTGTTAGGATTAGGGTTATTGTTCATGGTCAGGGTGAGGGTTAGGGTTAATGTTATAGTTAGGGTTAGTGTTAGGTTTAGGATTGGGGTTAGGGTTATGGTTAGTGTTCAGGGTTAGTGTTAGGTTTAATATTAGTGTTAGTGTTAAGGTTAGGGTTAGAGTTAGGGGTTAGGGTTAGGGTTAGGTTTAGGGATAGGGTTTTGATTAGGGTTAGGCTTAGGGGTTAGTGTTAGTGTTAGTGTTAGAGTTAGGTTAGTGCTAGAATTAGGGTTACAGTTAGGTTTAGTGTTTTGGGTTAGGGTTAGGGTTTAGGGTTAGAGTTAGGATTAGTGGTTAGGTTTAGGGATAGGGTTAGTTTTACAGTAAGGGAAAGTGTTAGGGTTAGGGTTAGGGTTAGGAGGTTAAGGTTAGGGTTAGGTTAATGTTAGCGTTAGGGTTAGGATAAGTTAGGGTTTTGTTTAGGATTAGGCTTTGGGGTTAATGTTAGGTTTAGGCTTAGGGTTAGGGTTAGGGTTATGTGTTAGTGTTAGGTTTAAGGTTAGGGTTAGGGGCTAGGTTTAGGGTTAGTGTTAGGTTTATTGCTAGGATTAGTGTTAGGATTATTGTTAGTGTTCATGGTTAGAGTTAGGTTTAAGTTTAGGGTTAGGGTTAATATTATGGTTAGAGTTAGGGCTAGGTTTAGGGTTTAGTGTTAGGTTTAGGTTTAGGTTACGGTTAGGGTCAGTGGTTAGGGTTAGGGTTTGTGTATGTTTAGGGTTAGGGTTTGGGTTAGTGCTTGTATATAGTTAGGGTTAGGGTTCGGGTTAGTGCTTGTATATAGTTAGGGTTAGGGTTCGGTTTAGTGTTAGGGTTAGAGTTAGGGTTAGGGATAGGGTTAGGGGTTAGGGTTAGTGTTACGGTTATGGTTAGGGTTAGTCTTAGGGTTAGGTTTAGGGTTAGGGTTTTGGGTAGGGTTAGGGTTAGGGGTTAGTGTTAGGTTTAGGGTTATGATTAGGGTTATGTGCTAGGGTTATTTTGTAATGTTAAGATTAGGGTTAGGGGTTAGGGTTAGGGCTAGGGTTAGTATTAGTGTTAGGGTTATGGTTAAGGTTAGTGTTAGGGTTATGGTTAGTGTTCAAGGTTAGGGTTAAGTTTAGGGTTAAGTTAGTGTTGTGGTTATGGTTAGGGTTAGGTTTAGAAGTTAGTGTTAGAGTTAGAGTTGGGGGTAGAGTTAGGGTTATGGTTAGGGTTAGGTGTATATGTTAAGTATAGTGTTAGGTTTAGGGTTACAGTTAGGTTTAGGGTAAGGGTTCGGGGTTAGCATTAGGGTTAGGGTTGGTGTTAGGGTTAGGGGATACAGTAAGTGTTAGTGTTTGTTTTACTATTTAGGGTTAGGTTTAGGATTAGGTTTAGTGTTAAGGTTATGGTTTGTGCTAGGGGTTAGGGTTAGTGTTAGGGTTAGGGTTTGTGTTCAGTGTTAGGGTTAAAGTTATGATGTGTTTTATGGTTAGGGTTAAGGTTTGGTTTAGGTGTTAGGGTTAGTGCTTATGTTAGGGGTTATGGTGAGTGTTACATTTAGGGTTAGTGTAAGTGATAGGGATTAAGGGTATGGTTATGGTTAGGGTTAGGTTTAGAGTTAGGCAGTTAGGATTAGTGTTAGTGTTAGCATTAGTGTTAGTGTTAGGGTTAGAGTTAACGTTAGGGTTAGGGTTAGGGTTTAGAGTTATGGTTATGGTTGCGGTTAGAGGTTAGGGTTAGTGTTAGAGCTTAGTGTTAGAGTTAGTGTTAGGGTTGGGGTTAGGGTTAGGGTTAGTGTTAGGTTTAGGGTTAGGGTTCACGGTTGGGGTTAGGGTTAGGGTCAGTGTTAAGGTAAGAGTTAGTGTTAGGGTTAGTTTTAGATTTAAAGTTTGTGTTCAGGGTTAGTGTTAGGTTTAATGTTAGTGTTATGGTTAGGGTTAGAGTTAGGGGTTAAGGTTAGGGTTAGTTTTAGGTTTAGGGTTAGAGTTTTGTTTAGGGTTAGGTTTAGGTGTTTACGGGGTTAGTGTTAGGGTAAGGGTTAGGTTAGTGTTAGTTTTAGTGTTAGTGTTAGGGTTAGGGTTAGGGTTAGGGTTCAGGGTTCAGGGTTCAGGGTTCAGGATTAGAGTTAGGGTTAGGATTAGGGTTAGGTCGTTAGTTTTAGTGTTAGTGTTAGTGTTAGTATCAGTGTCAATGTTAGAGTTTGGGTTATGGTTAGGGTTAGGGTTAGATTTATGGTTACGGTTAGGGTTAGGGTTAAGGTTGTGGTTTAGGGTTAGTGTTAATGTTGTAGGTTAGGGTTATGGTTAAGGTTAGGGTTAGGGTTAAGGTTGTGGGTTAGGGTTAGTGTTAATGTTGTGGGTTAGGGTTATGGTTACAGTTATGTTTAGGTTTAGAGTTAGGCGGTTAGGGATAGTGTTAGCGTTAGTGTTAGGATTAGGATTAGGGTTAGGGTTTAGGGTTATGGTTATGGTTACAGTTAGGTGTTAGGGTTATTGTTAGGGATTAGTGTTAGGGTTAGGGTAGGGTTAGTGTTAGGGTTGGGTTAGGGTCAGGGTTTAGGGTAATGGTTAGGAGTTAGGTTTAGTGTTAGGGTTAGGATTAGGGTTAGGGGTTAGGGTTAGGGTTTGGTTAGTGTTAGGTTAGTGTTAGGGTAGGGTTAGGATTAGGTTTAGCGTGTAGGTTTTGTTTATTGTTAGGGTTAGGGCTTAATGTTAGGTTTAGGGTTAGGGTTAGGGTCAGTGTTAGGGTTAGGGTTAGGACTAGTGTTGGGATTAGGGTTAGTATTCATGGTTAAGGTTAGGGTTAGGGTTAATGTTATGGTTAAAGTTAGGATTAGGTTTAGTGGTTAGTGGTAGGTTTAGAGTTACGCATGGGGGTTATGGTTGGGTTAGTGGTTAGGGTTATGTTTTGGGTATTGGTTAGGGTTAGGATTAGGGGTTAGGGTTAGAGTTAGGGGTTTATGGTTAGGGTTAGGGTTAGGGTTTCGTTTATGATTATGGTTACTCTTAGGGTTAGTGTTAGGGTTAGGTTTAGGGTTACGTTTTTGGGTAGGTTTAGGGGTTAGTGTTAGGTTTAGGGTTACGGTTAGGGTTATGGTTCGGGGTTAGAGTTAAGGTTCGTGTTAATTTTAGGGGTTAGGTTAGGTTTAGTGTTAGTGTTAGGGTTATGGTTAAAGTTAGTGTTAGGGTTATGATTAGTGTTCAAGTTAGGGTTAAGTTTAGGGTTAGGGTTAGTGTTATGGTTAGGGTTAGGGTTAGGGTTAGGTTCAGGTGTTAGTATTAGGGTTAGGGTTAGGATTACGGTTAACATAATGGTTAGGTGTAGTGTTAGTGTTAGGGTTAGTTTTAGGGTTAGTGTTATGGTTCAGGGTTCAGGGTTAGGGTTAGGATTAGGGTTAGAGGGTTAGTGTTAGGGTTAGGGTTATGGTTCGTGTTAGTTTTAGCATTATGCTTAGGATTAGGGTTAGGTTTCAGCGTTAGGTTTACAGTTAGGGTTAGTGTTAGGATTAGGGTTAGGGTTAGTCTTATAGTTAGGGTTAATGTTAGGATCAGTATTAGGGGTTAGGGGTAAGTTAAGGGTTTGGGTTAGGGTTAGGATTAGGGGGTTAGTGTTAGGGTTAGTGTTAGGGTTAAGGTTAGGGTTAGGGTTAAGATTATGATTAGCGTTAGGGTTAGGTGTAGTGTTAGTGTTAGGGTTAGGGTTATGGTTCAGGGTTCAGAGTTAGGATTAGGGTTAGGGTTCGTGTTAGGTTTAGTATTATGGGTAGGATTACGGTTAAGTTTCAGAGTTAGGTTACAGTTAGGGTTACTGTTAAAATTAGGTTTAGGGTTAGGGTTAGTCTTATAGTTAGGGTTAGTGTTATGGTCAGTATTAGGGTTTAGGGGTAAATTTATTGTTAGGGTTAGATTAGGTTAGTGTTAGGGTTAGTTTTAGGGTTAAGGTTAGGGTTAGGTTTAGAATTAGGGTTAGCGTTAGGGTTAGGCGTAGTGTTATTGTTAGGGTTAGGGTTCGGGGTTCAGGGTTAGGGTTAAGGTTAGGATTAGGTTTAGGGGTTTAGTGTTAGGGTTAGTGTTAGGGTTATGGTTAGTGTTAGTGTTAGTGTTAGGCTTAGCGTTTATGTTCAGGGTTAGGGTTAAGGTTAGGGTTCGTGTTATGGTTAGGGTTAAGGTTAGGGTTAGGTGTTAGGGTTAGTGCTTATGTTAGAGGTTAGGGTTACGTTTAGGGTTAGGGTTAGGGTTAGAGTTAGTGTTAGGTAGTATTAGGGTGTTAGGGTTAGGGTTAGGGTTAGGGTTAGGGTTAGGGGTTATGGTTAGGTTTATGGTTAGGAGTTAGGTTTAGTGTTAGGGTTAGGGTTCAGGGTTCAGGATTAGAGTTAGGGTTAGGATTAGGGTTAGGTGGTTAGTGTTAGTGTTAGTGACAGTGTCAGTGTTAGGGTTAGGGTTAGATTTATGGTTACGGTTAGGGTTAGGGTTAAGGTTATGGGTTAGGGTTAGGGTTACGGTTATGTTTAGGTTTAGAGTTAGGCAGTTAGGGATAGTGTTAGCGTTAGTGTTAGGATTAGGATTATTGTTAGGATTAGGGTTAGGGTTTAGAGTTATGGTTATTGTTACAGTTATGTGTTAGGGTTAGTGTTAGGGGTCAGTGTTAGGGTTAGTGTTAGGGTTGGGGTTAGGGTTAGGTTTAAGGTTAGTGTTAGGGTTGGGTTAGGGTTAGGATTATGGTTAGGAGTTAGGTTTAGTGTTAGGGTTAGGATTAGGGTTCAGGATTCAGGATTAGGGTTACTGTTAGGATTAGGGTTATGGGATTAATGTTAGGGTTAGGGTTAGGTTTACGGTTACGGTTATAGTTTGGGTTAGGGTTGGGGTTACGGTTAGGGTTAGGGTTAGGGTTAGGGTTACAGTTATGTTTTGGTTTAGATCAAGGCATATAGGGATAGTGTTAGCATTAGTGTTAGGATTAGGATTAGGGTTAGGGTTAGTGTTACAATTATGGTTAGTGTTTATGGTTAGAGTTATGGTTAGGTTTTAATTTTATGGTTAGGGTTCGGGTTAGGTTTAGGGGTTAATGTTAGGTTTAAGGTTAAGCATTAGGGTTAGGGTTAGTGGTTAGGATTAGGTTTTGGGTAATAGTTAGGGTTAGGTTTAGGGTTTTGGGTAGGATTAGGGTTACGGGTTAGTGTTAGGTTTTGGTTTACGGTTAGAGTTATGTGTTAGGGTTAGGGTTAATGTTAGGTTTAGGGTTAGGGGTTAGGGTTAATATTAGTGTTAGGGTTATGGTTAAGGTTATTGTTAGGGTTATGTGTGGGGAGCCGTGAGCCGCCGCCATTGCAGGATGGTGACCGCTCCCCTACAGGATGCAGTGAAGGACTCTATGTTGGGCAACGCCTCCTCAGACTGCGTTGTGGCCAGCGCTTCCCGCATGCGCAGTAGGAACGGTGTCTCTGGCCAATCCCGAAGCCTCGGGTGTCTGCAGTTCAGCTGCGACCAATCAGGGTACGACCCAACCCGTGTCCTTTTTTCCCTATATAAGCAGCTGCATTTGGGTTTTCAGGGCTCCTCACTTCCTGCTCTCCCTTCAATCAAGAGGCTCCAGTAAAGCGTGATTTGAGAAGAATCCTCAAGGTGTGGTCGTTCTTCCTCGCTGGTCGAGGTGCGTGCCGCATTCTGGTGCCAAAACCCGGGAATCTTGGACACCGAGCGAGGGGCCGAAGAGGATTCAGAACTCGACACGTGGAGTGGCGACGTCGGTAAGTCTTCCGAGAATGCTGATTGCTGGGGTTTCTCTGCTCGCATTCTGCCTTGCCTTTGTAATTCTTGTTTTTGTTGTTCTCTTTTTTTGTTTCTGGTGCAGAAAATGCAGGAAGGGAACACTTAAGGAAGGATGCAAGGTGCTATAAAACATCAGGATAGCCTTTCAGAGTCAGATTCAAAAGGGGAAGACATAACTAGGCTTAAGAAAAGAAAAAAAATATAAAGATAGTAAAGAAAAACATAGAAAGGAAAAACAAAAAAAGGAAGAAAAAAGGATAAAGAAGATAAAGGGGACTCCTTTATCCGGTCCTTGAGGAATTTTCAGATTTAAGATTATCAGGTGAAGAATCCTCGAATGATGGATCCTCAGATGAGGAGCTGTCAGAACTAAGTTCCCAAGAGGAGGAGGAATTAGAACAAGCTGCAGCTAGATATCAAGGAGAAAGGTACGGACGGCGACGGCCTCCTGCCTATAATGTTTCCATGGGAAAAGCTGATGTCCCCATTGCACCCCAGGAATCTTGGCCTCCCTCTGCGCCTCCTTCCTATGCTCAAACGTGAGGGAGCTGCCATTTTATAAAAAGGGATACATGGAGGTGCCTGGCCTCCACATTCCCTGTTTTTGAAGACCCTCAAACTAATCAATGGCATTATGAGCCAGTTCCTTATAAACAATTAAAAGATTTAGTAGAGGCAGTCAGAACCTATGGGGTCACAGCAAGTTACACGATCTCCTTGTTGCGGCGACTTGGCACCATGGCCCTAACTCCCACAGATTGGTTTGAGATAGCTCGAGCATGTCTCGCCAAGGGGCAATTCCTGAACTATAAGTCCTTGGTTATGGACAGGGCCCACATACAAGCAAGACAGAATATGCAAAATGGACACCCTCAATGGACGGCTGATATGCTCCTGGGTCAAGGACCCTGGGCGATCAATCAGACTAGCTATCCTGCCGAAGTCTATCAGCAGATAACAGATATTTTTTTTTATAAGGGATGGAAAGCACTCCCCAATAAAGGGGAAGTAGCAGGCAACCTTACTAAGATCATACAGGGAGTCAACGAACCATTCTCCGATTTTGTAGCCAGAATGACTGAGGCGGCAGGAAGAATAGTAGAAGATTTAGACACTGCCATGCCCTTTGTTCAACAGATCATCTTTGAACAAAGTACAAAAGAATGTCAAAGGCTATAGGTCCTATGAAAGACAGGGGACTAGAAGCCTGGTTGAAAGCTTGCAGAGAGATCGGGGGACCCTTGACCAATGCAGGATTGGCCGTTGCAGTACTTTCTGCAAATCAAGCAGCTCGAAACCCGAAGGGAAAGGGGTGTTTTAAATGTGGCCAACTGGGGCACTTTAAGAAGCAATGCCCCAATAAAGAAGGCCAGATGAGCTCCAGTCAGGCCATACAGGCTAATCAAAGGCAACCGCGCACTTGCCCTAGATGTAAAAAGGGAAAACATTGGGGTAATGAATGTAGATCAATTAAAGACATTAATGGACAGCCTATTCCTCAAATGCACACCCAGGATTCAAAAAACGGGATGAGGGGCCCCCGTCCCCAGGGCCCAAAAATATTTGGGGCAATACAGAGCCCAGCTCCAATTCCCAACCTGAACCAATCCTTCCAGTCAGGCGAGCCACTACAGGCTCCGCAAGGTTGGACCTCTGTGCCACCTCCGGATTGGTATTAACTCAGGACGTGGGAGTCCAGATCATAGACACCTACATGACTGGGCCCCTGGAAAAGGGGACAATAGGCATTATATTGGGACGTTCCTCGTCCACTATGAAAGGACTAATTGTTTTTCCTGGGGTCATAGATTCAGACTACTCAGGAACTATTAAAGTCCTTTGCCACTCCCCCTATGGCGTGATTTCCATAGCCCCAGGAGACCGTATAGCCCAGCTTTTGATCTTGCCCTCACAACATGGGCGCTTCCCATCATTGAATAAAGACAGGGGAAAAGCAGCTTTGGGCTTCACCGGGGTTGATCTTGCATGTCTATCCATGGACCTTGATCAAAGGCCCATTTTGAATTTAGAAATAGAAGGAAAAATCTTTGCAGGTCTAGTAGATACGGGTACAGACAGTAGTATTTTAAGAGCACAAGCTTGGCCAAAACACTGGCCATTGCAACAATCATCACAATCCCTCCAAGGATTAGGTTATGCACACACCCCACACATAAGTGCAAAAGAATTGACCTGGAGAATGGAAGATCAAAAAGGTAAAGTACAACCCTTTGTGGTCGAAGTTCCCATTAACCTATGGGGACGAGACGTTCAAAATCAATTGAAGCTTAGATTGACCAATGATTATTCTGAGGCTAGCCAAAATATGATGAGACAACAAGGCTATGTCCCTTGCCAGGGTCTGGGGAAACGCCTCCAAGGCAGGCAGGACCCCATAGAGCCCACCCAAAAACCAGACAGGAAGGGATTGGGTTTTTCCTAGGGGCCACCAAGAAAACGGCTTCCATGGAGGGTTCTATACCCATACCCTGGTTGACCCGAAAAGCGGTGTGGGTCCCTCAGTGGCCCCTATCACGAGAAAAGCTGGAGGCCGCCAGACAATTGGTTCAAGAACAGCTGCACCTGGGGCATGTTGAACCCTCTCTCTCCCCCTGGAACACTCCTATATTTGTTATAAAGAAAACATCAGGAAAATGGAGATTGTTGCATGACTTGAAGGCTGTAAATGACCAAATGCAAGTTATGGGCCCTATTCAAAGAGGACTCCCTTTGCTCTCAGCTTTGCCCCGAGATTGGCTGTCAATGACTCTGGATATTAAGGACTGTTTCTTCTCAATACCCCTCTGCCCACAAGACAGGGAGAGATTTGCTTTCACCCTGCCCTCCATTAATCATGAACAGCCCAATACTTGCTATCAATGGAAGGTCCTTCCTCAGGGCATGGCCAATAGCCCCGCTATCTGTCAGCTAATGGTGCATGCAGCTTTGCAGCCCATAAGGCAACAATTCCCCCTAGTAAGAATCATCCATTATATGGATGACATCTTGCTAACTGCCTCTTCTCAGGATGTCCTCCTTAAGGCTTTTCAAGAGACCACCGCTACTTTAAATAAATGGGGACTCTCCATCGCACCAGATAAAATACAGCAGTCCACTACTTTAAATTTTTAGGGGCCGTCATTACCCCAAAAACCATTTGGCCTCAGAAAATTCTGATTCGCACATCACAATTGAGAACTCTCAATGATTTCCAACAGCTGTTGGGAGATATTAATTGGATCAGAGGATATTTAAATGTTCCTCGGTCAGAGCTAATGCCCTTATTTTCAATTCTGGAAGGCAATCCGGACATTACTTCTTGTAGGACCTTGACTCCTGCCACACTAGGTTCCTTGAAGAAAATAGAGGAAGCTATCATGATAGCTCAATTAAATCGGTTTGATCCTACCTTGCCATTGTTTTCATGCATTTTGAAATCAAAGAATTTTCCCACAGGTGTATTATGGCAAAATGGTCCTTTATGGTGGCTGCATGGTAATTCAATAGGAATGAGAACTATCCAATATTACCCCGAACTTGTGGCAGCACAAGCCATGTTGGGCCTGAAATTTAGCCTGACTCATTTCGCTAAACTGCCTGATAAATCGATTATCCCTTACACGAGGCAACAAGTTGAAGTCTTAGCAGCCACAATTAATGAATGTTCTATCTTAGTTTGTGCTTTTTCAAATGTTATAGATAATCATTATCCAAAACATCCATTGCTTAATTTTGTTGAGAAAAATTTGGTTTATTTTCCCAAGGCAACCTCTCGGGAGCCCTTGCCTGGGGCCTTGACTATTTTTACTGATGGATCTAAAACTGGAAGGGGTGCAATAATAATAGAGGGCCAAAAACCCATAATGTTGGAATTTTGGCCAGATACACCTCAAATTACAGAATGCTTAACGGTCCTGGAAGCATTCAAAAGATATCCTGAGCCATTTAATTTGTTTTCTGATTCACAATATGTTGTCAATGCTGTTGCTTCCCTTGAAGTTGCCGCTTCTATTCAGCAGGCCAGTACGGTTTCTAACATTCTGGCACAAATCCAGAGCCAGATATTAAACCGAGAGAATCCCTTTTATGTTGGTCATATCCACGCACATTCTTTGCTCCCAAGCCCAATGTCAGCAGCTAATGAACAGGCGGAACAGGCCACTCGAGCCATAGCCTTGTTGGCTGCAGACCCGATTGAGTTAGCTAAAGGATTCCATAAGCTATATCATGTGCCTGCCAATACCTTGAGAAAGAAATTTGCATTGTCCCGAAATACAGCCAGGAATATCGTAAAGGCTTGCCCATCTTGTGTAACTTTTATTCATCCCCCTCATATTGGGGTTAACCCCAGAGGGCTCAAACCTAATTCTTTTTGGCAAATGGATGTGACTCATATGAATGAATTTGGCAGATTAAAATACCTACATGTCTCGGTGGACACCTGTTCCGGCATCATTCATGCTACTCCTCTCTCGGGAGAACGGGTAACCCATGTGAAGACTCACTGCCTAGAGGCCTGGGCGGCATGGGGAAAGCCCCAACGCCTAAAAACTGATAATGGCCCAGCTTATACATCTCATGGTTTTCGAGCATTTTGCGCCCAACTACAAGTGCAACACACCTTGGGATTGCCATATAATCCCCAAGGCCAGGGTATTGTGGAGCGAGCTAACAGAAGTCTCAAAGTAATGCTCTAAAAACAAAAAGGGGGAATAGCGGAGGTTGCCTCCCCCAGAGAGAGAGTCTCCCTTACACTCTTCACACTCAATTTTTTAATTTCTAATGATGATGGAAGGACGGCAGCAGAGAGGCATGATATGAACACTCCTATGTCAGATAGAATGATGGTTATGTGGAAGGATGTAATGGATAACAAATGGCATGTACCGGATCTGGTTATCATGAGATCCAGGGGAGCTATTTGTGTTTTTCCACAGAACCAAGAGATGCCCCATTGGGTCCCGACTCGATTGACAAGAGACGTAGAAGATGCCGCTGCACCGCGGGATGAGGAATCCACCCCCTGGGTGGATCGTTCTGCTGCTACTTCTGACCTGGTGGACTCCAGGAAAGGCGGAACTGAGATGGGGATCCTGTCAGCCTTCCCAAAACCCATGCCTGTGTGCCATGAATCTTAATGAGGCTTATGTTAAGAAAAATCAGACTATTATTAATAGCACCTCTTAGTCCCCTACCCCAGTATGTGTTTATCCTCCCTTCTTGTTTATATTATCTAATTTTTCCTTTACTAATTGTTCTATCCTGGATCTCCTCAGCTGTCTCCTTCTTTAAAGAATGGGTGGGGGTGGGAATGTTTTTGGCATGCTGCTTAGGGGGATGCGTCATCTGCCTTTGGTTAATATGCCGACTGCAAGCCCAGACCAGAAGGGACAAGGTTGTTATCTCTCAAGCACTGGCTGACTTGGAGTCCGGCTCCTCCCGGCAAATCTGGCTTTTTGCCTTAAAGAGCAAATAGGGCCTCTCCACGTGGCCTTTGCACCCCATGGGGAATAATATTGCCCCATTGCACTGGGGAAGGCGCATATGGGATTCTGATGACACAGCCTTTGCACCTCCCAGGAATAGAAAAAAGGTTTCATTGCACGGGAGAAGGTGTGCCATCTATGACCGAGGCGGCGTCCCTTGATCAGTCTTCACATCATGAGGTGAGGACCTGAACGGGAATAAGACCATCTACCATTGCTCTGCTCATATTAAAATAAAAAGGGGGAACTGTGGGGAGCCGTGAGCCGCCGCCATTGCAGGATGGTGACCGTTCCCCTACAGGATGCAGTGAAGGACTCTATGTTGGGCAACGCCTCCTCAGACTGCGTTGTGGCCAGCGCTTCCCGCATGCGCAGTAGGAACGGTGTCTCTGGCCAATCCCGAGGCCTCGGGTGTCTGCAGTTCAGCTGCGACCAATCAGGGTACGACCCAACCCGTGTCCTTTTTTCCCTATATAAGCAGCTGCATTTGGGTTTTCGGAGCTCCTCGCTTCCTGCTCTCCCTTCAATCAAGAGGCTCCAGTAAAGCGTGATTTGAGAAGAATCCTCAAGGTGTGGTCGTTCTTCCTCGATGGTCGAGGTGCGTGCCGCAGTTATGCTTATTGTTCATGGTTAGGGTTAAGGTTAGGGTTAGTGTTATTGTTATGGTTAGGGTTAAAGTTAGGTTTAGGTGTTAGTGTTAAGGTTAGGGTTTGTGGTTAAGGTTACGGTTATGCTTAGGGTTAGAGTTACGTGTTAGTGTTAAGTATAGGGTTAGGCTTAGGGTTATGGTTAGGGTTAGGATTAGGGTTTGGTGTTATTGTTAGGGTTATTGTTGGTGTTATGGTTAGGGTTTAGGGTAAGGGTTAGTGTTAGGTTTAGGGGTTAGTGTTAGGTTTAGGGTTAGTGTTAGGGTTAGGATTAGGGTTAGGTTTCAGCATTAGGTTTAGTGTTTGGGTTAGTGTTAGGGTTAGGTTTAGGGTTAGGGTTATTCTTATAATTAGGATTAGTGTTAGGGTCAGTGTTAGGGGTTAGGGTTAAGTTTAGGGTTATTGTTAGGGTTTGGATTAGGGGTTAGTGTTAGGGTTAGTGTTAGGGTTATGGTTAGGGTTAGCGTTAGATTTAGGTTTAGTGTTAGTGTTAGGGTTAGGGTTAAAGTTCAGGGTTCAGGGTTAGGGTTAGGATTAGGGTTAGGGGATTAGTGTTAGTGTTAATGTTAGGGTTAGGGTTAGTGTTAGGGTTAGTTTTAGAGTTCAAGATTAGGGTTAGGTGTTAGGGTTAGGATTTGTGGTTAGGGTTATGTTTATGGTTAGGGTTAAGGCTTAGGTTTAGGTTTAGGGTTAGAGTTTCGATTAGGGTTGATGTTCAGGGTTAGGATTAGGGTTAGGGGTTATGTTTAGGGTTAGAGTTCAGGGTTATGTTTATGGTTATTGTTGGTGTTAGTGTTAGGGTTAGTGTTAGGGTTAAGGTTAGTGTTCATGGTTAGTGTTAAGTTTAATATTAGTGTTAGGGTTAGGGTTAGCATTAGGGATTAGTATTACGGTTAGGGTTAGTTTAGGGTTAGGGTTTTGGGTAGGGTTAGGTTTAGGGTTTAGTGTTAGTTTCAGGGTTAGGGTTAGGGTTATGTGTTAGGGCTAGGGTTATTGTTAGGGTTAGGTGTTAGTGTTAGAGTTAGTGTGAGTGTTAGGGTTATGGTTAGGGTTAATGTTTGGGTTAGGGTTAGTATTCAGGGTTAGGGTTAAAGTTAGGGTTAGTGTTAGTGTTATGGTAGGGTTAGGTTTAGTTTTAGGTGTTGGGGTTAGGGTTAGGGGTTATTGTTATGGTTATGTTTAGGGTTATGGTTATGGGTTAGTGTTAAGTATAGGGTTAGTGTTTGGGTTACGGTTACTGTTAGGATTAGGGTTAGGTTTATGGTTAGGGGGTTAGGGTTAGTGTTAGGGTTGGGATTAGGGTTAGGTTTAGGGTTTAGGGTTAGTGTTAGGGTTAGGGGTATGGTTACAGGTTAGGGTTTGTGTTAGGGTTAATGTTAGAGTTGGTGCTAGGGTTATTGTTAGTGTTTTGATGTTAGGGTTAGGGTTTAGGGTTACGTAGAGGTTTAGGGTTACAATTACAGTTTAGGGTTAGGGGTTAGTGTTAGTTTTAGGGTTAGTGGTTAGTGTTAGTGTTGTGTTAGGGTTAGGGTTAGGTTTAATTTTAGGGTTAGGGTTCAGGGTTCAGGGTTAGTGTTAGTGTTAACGTTAGGGTTATGGTTAGGGTTTATGGTTATGGTTAGGGTTAGGTGTTAGGGTTAGGGTTAGCTTTAGTGATTAGGGTTAGTGTTAGAGTTAGAGTTAGGGTTAGAGATAGGGTTATGTTTAGATTAGGGTAGGTTAGTGTTATTGTTATGGTTAGAGTTAATGTTAAGGTTACGGTAAGGGTAAGTGTTAGGATTACATTCATTAGGGTTTTCCTTGAGGTTAGTATTAAGGTGTGTATTAGGGTTGTTTTGGTTATAGCAGTATTGCACAGATTTACCATTTTTACACTGTGTTACATAACTGATGCACAGATTTACAGCACTCACCCACACTGTTTCAGCAGTCTTTCTAGGTGAGGAAGCTCTGTCTCATTGTGTAAGATTAGTCTCAAACAACCTTTCAGCACTCTCACACTGAGGCACAGCATGAACACACTGTGTCAGCATACTCGCAAGGTGTGAGAACAGTTTTGCACAGGGTTTAACTCTTTTGCCCTGTATGATGCACTGGGACACACATCACTCCTTTCACACACACTGGAACTGCACTTTCACAAACTGACATATGACTCTCGCACAGTGTCACAGCACTCAGGTAGTGTGTCAGGTGCTCAAGCACAGGATCACAGCACTCAACCATGCTGTCACAAAACAAACTCAGAGCCAGAGCATTCTTGTATAGTGTTTTGGCACTCTTGCAGTGTATCAAATACTAGCACACACATTCACACCATTTGCACACACTTTTTCAGTACTATCACAAAGTGTCACATCACTCTCTTACAAAGTCACAACACTCATGTACATTGTTGCCAAACCTGCACACATTTTCACAGCACTCGAGCAGAGTGTCACAGTACTCAAGCACAGAATCACGCATTCAACCATACTGTCCCAGCACTCACAGCACAAACTGGCAATGTAAGAGTATTCTCCCACAGTTGTCCAACACTCTAGCATGGTCAAAGCACTAATGTTCAGTTTCACAGTATTTACACACACTGCTACAGCACTCTGGCAGAGTGTCACATTGCACTCGCACAAAGTCACAGCGCTCATATACCGTGTTACAGGACACAAACACATTGTCAGTACTCACAAAGACCGTCTGAGCACTAAATCCCAGAATCATGGCACACAACTCCCCTATCACAGCACTCTTTCACAGTGTCAGAGCATTCTCAACAGTCTTTCAGCACTCTTGCACTGGGTCATAGTAATAATGTATACAATCACTGCATTCACACACTGTCCCAGCACACTCACAAAGTGTCAAAGAACTCACAGTATATGAGCAGTCTCACAGTGCTAAAAGCACTCCCACACTGTGTCCGTGCGCTGATGTAGATTCATAGCATTCACACACAGTTTAAAACCACTCTCCAAACTGTCATATGACTCTCACACAGTGTCACAGCACTCATTTACAGAGATGCCCGATTCACACACATTGTCACAGCAATCACCCAGTGTGTCACAGTGTTGGAGAACATTGTCACAGCACAAACACAAAGTGTCAGAGCATTCTCTTAAAGTGTTTCAGTCATAGCACCAATACTCAGATTCACAGCAGCTACACACACAGCCACGACACTATCACAAAGTGTCACATTGGTCTCACACAGTGTCATACCACTCATGCCACTGTCACAGTACTCACACATTGTCATAACACTCATGCAGAGAGTCACAGTACTCAAGCACAGAATCCAGCACACCCCCAACTGTCACAGCACAAACTAACAGTGTCAGAACATTCTCATACATTGTTTCTCCACTCTAGCACTGTCACTACACTAAAGCTCAGACACAGAGCAACCACACACATTGCCACAGTACTCTCACAAAGTGTAACCTTATGCTCACACAGAGTCACAGCACTCATGTACAGTGTTGCAGGACAAACGCACATTGTCAGTACTCACAAAGACAGCCAGAGCATTCAAACTCAGAATCAAAGCATACCCGAACTTATGGGACACCTTGAAAGCAGTGTTATGAGGGAAGTTCATATGTTGTGTCCTCATTCTCATTGAATTTTAGGAAGTCCTTAATTTCTTTCTTTATTTCTTCTTTGACCCAGGTATGGTGCAATTGCGCATTGTTCAGTTTCCATGAATTTGTAGGGTTTCTGCAATTTGTGTTGCTGTTGAATTCCAATTTTAAAGTATGGTGGTCTGATAAGATACAGGGGACTTTTCCAATTTTTTGTATCTGTTGAGGTTTGTTATGCTGCCTAGTATGTGGTCAATTTTAGAGAAGGTTCCATGTGGAGCAGAGAAGAAGGTATATCCTTTTGTGTTTGGATGGAATGTTCTATAGATGTCTGTTAAATCCAATTTAGACATAATTTATGTTAGTTCTTTTGTTTCTTTGTTAAGTTTCTGACTGGTGATCCTGTCTAGTGGTGAGAGTGGCATGTTGAAGTCTCCCACTATTAGTGTGTGAGGTTTTATGTGAGGTTTGAGTTTTAGTAGCGTTTCTTTTACAAATGTAGGCACCTTTGTATTTGGGACATAGATGTTCAGAATTGAGACTTTGCACTGATGAATTTCTCTTGTGATGAATACAAAATTACCATCTTCATCTCTTTTGATTAATTTTGGTTTTAAGTCTAACTTGTTAGATATTAGGATAGCCACACCTGCTTGCTTCTTGGGTACATTTGATTGGAAGATCTTTTCCCAACCCTTTACCCTGAGGTAATGTCTATCTTTGAAGCTTAGATATGTTTCTTGTATGCAGCAGAAGGATGGATTCTGTCTTTGTATCCATTCTGTTAGCCTGTGTCTTTTTATAGGTGAGTTAAGACCATTAATGTTGAGGGAGAGTAAGGACCATTGATTGTTAATGCTTGTTTGTTTTAGATTTGTTGTTGGCAGTGGTGTTGTGAATGTATTTGTCCTGCTTTACCCTTGGGTTCTGATGAAGTGGGATTAATTATTGCCTATGTCTTTGTAGCATAGTTAACTTCCTTGGGTTGGAGTTTTCCTTCCAAAACTTTCTGTAGATTTGGATTTGTAGATACATATTGTGAAAATCTGGATTTGTCATTAAATATCCTGTTTTCTCTGTTTATAGTGATTGAGAGTTTTGCTGGGTATAGTATCCTGGGCTGGCATCCATGGACTCTTAGTACTTGTACAACATCTATCCAGGACCTTCTGGCCTTGAGAGTTTCCATGGAGAAGTCAGGTGTAATTTTGATAGGTCTGCCTTTATATGTTACCTGGCCTCTTTTCTTCGCTGTTCTTAATATTCTTTCTTTATTCTGTATGTTAGGTGTTTTGATTATTATGTGTCAAGGGGTCTTTTTTCATGGGCATGTCCTTCTTCAGATTGGGAAAGTTTTCCTCAATGATTTTGTTGAATATGTTTTCTGCACCTTTGAGCTGGACTTCTTAGCCGTCCTCTATGCCTATTATTCTTAGGTTTGGCCTTTTCACTGTGTCCCACATTTCTTGGATGTTTTGTGTTAAGAATTTGTTGGATTTACAATTTTCTTTGGTAGATGGATATATTTCCTCTAGTTTATCTTCAGTGCCTGAGATTCTCTCTTCCATCTCTTGTATTCATTTGATTATGCTTGTGTCTGTAGTTCCCGATTGTTTGCCCAGTTTTTCTATTTCCAGCATTCCTTCAGTTTGTGTTTTCTTTATTGTCTCTATTTCAGTTTTCAAGTCTTGAACCGTTTCCTTCACCTGTTTAATTGTTTTTTCTTGGCTTTCTGTACTTTCTTTAAGATATTTGTTTATTTCTTCCAAATTTTTGTTTGTTTTTTCTTCTATTTCTTTAAGGGATTTTTCTCACATCATCTTTGAGGGTCTCTATCATTTTTATGAAGATATTTTTTTAAGTCGTTCTCTTCTGCTTCATCTGCTTTGGGGTGTTCAGGTCTAGCTGGTGTAGAGTCCCTAGATTCTGGTGGTATCATGCTTGTCTTTCTATTAGTTTTTTTTTTTTTTGTTTTTTGTTTGTTTGGTTTTTTTTTTGTATTGCCGTCTATCGTTTCTTCTAGTGGGTGCAGGTGAAGTCTCTCTCTCTCTCTCTCTCTCTCTCTCTCTCTCTCTCTCTCTCTCTCTCTCTCTCTCTCTCCTGATCTCTTGTTGGGTTTAGGTAGGTCAGTATTTCAATGTCTGTAACTCCGGATGACATGAGCTTTCTTGGAAGTCTCTCAAGCAAAGGTCACAGAAGTTTCAGTGACGTGGGGAAAACAGGCTCAGAATGGTCTCAAGCACTCAGGCTGAGGACAGGCAATGGGGTCCAAAGATCAGGTGAGTGTGGCCTCAAGGTGGTCTCTCATGGATAGGTGGGCCCAGTATGCTCAGAGCTAACCCAGGAAATTCCAAGGAGGTGGAAGGGGTATTGGAACAGCACTCTGGCCCAATGCTCACCCACAACAGTGGTCCCAGCAGGACTAAAGGTGAGAGGAAAGGCAAGTTTTGGGTGATGTATGGCACAGAGTACTGAGACTGTACTATCTGGGTCCAGGTTACAGCAGGGAGTGAGATGAGGAGCTAACCCAGGGAGTTCCCAGAAAAGGATGTGGGAGGGTGAGATTCCGTCTGAATGGGTCCTAGACTCACCTCCAGCAGAGGGCAGGTCATGGGACCCAAAGATCAGGTGAGTGCAGCCTCAAGGTGGTTCCTTGTGGATAGGCAGGTCCAGTGTGCTCAGAGCAAACCCAGGAAGTTCCACAAAGGTGTAGGGGGTGTTGGACCCATCCTCTGGCCCAATGCTTACCCCAAGCAGCAGAGCCAGCAGACCAAGGATCACTGATTCTATTTCTTAACGATTATGACTAGTGTAATAATAACATAGTGTCCAGTTTTTAAGGTTTCTGTGTGTGTGTGTGTGTGTGTGTGTGTGTGTGTGTATGCATCTTCACATACCATAGCACACATGTAGAAGCCAGAAGACAACTCCCAGGAGTCAGCTCTTTCCTTCTACTGCATAGGTCTGGGAGATTGAACTCAGGCCATCAAGCTTGGCAGAAAGCACCTTTGCTGGCTAACTATCTTACAGGGCCTGATACCCATATTTTTTAAAAGTAAACTTGAGTTGAGAAGTTAGTTAAACACCTGGCCCTAGGCAGCAGAATTGATGTGCCACTGAGTTAATGTTTGGGTGTGTGTTCTCAGAGCCCCTTTTCTAATTCCCACTGGGGGGCTTCAAGATGGATCTCTGTTCAGCCTCTATAGTTGAGGAAGACCACCTTCACTAAAGGCAGAACAAGGGATATGTTGTGTTTAATTAAAAATGTGTTCATGTATGCAAATAATTAGATGAATGAATGAGCTGGGTGGAGAGAGGAAAGGGATATGCTTTCCTAGTAAGACATTTCAAATAAAATATGTAGATACTATTCTCTCCAAGTGTGGGGTATCAGCTCCTGTTCCCTTTGAGTATGGAATGGGTTTAGTGACTCTCCTCATAAGTAGACTATGAGAATGAGGAAACATTAACTTTACATTGGAGGGATTGGAGGCTCCACCACAGCCACATCATCCAGGTATCACTGTTGAGGTATCATGATATTCTGTCTTTGATCTGTTGTGACAAGAAGAGCGTTTCAACCCTGGTCTCAGCCCCGAAACCCATAGCCTTAATCTAATTGTGACAAAAGAGCATCTGATGAATGCAGACTGAGGGAGAGCTGCTAAACATCCAGCCATTACTCCTCAAAATTGTCAAAGGTAGAGGAAGCTAGAGAAATGGGTCAAAGGTGAAAAACACTTTTGTAAGGGAACTTGAGTTTGATTCCCCACCCACACTGGTTGGTGGGTCACAAACGCATTGAGCATCTGTATATACTGCACATATATACTCAAGCACATTCTTACACACATTTTCCTGTTTGGTTATTTTGTCGACTTGACACAAGCTAGAGTTATCTTGAAAGAGGAAGATCAACTGAGAAAATGCCTCCATCAGATTGCCTGTATGTAAGTCAAGTGAATTTTCTTGATTAATGATTAATGTGGGCAGACCCACAGGAGCAACTGTGGGAATAGGAGAGTCTCCCTCCTGGGCAGGTGATCCTGAGTTATACTAAAAAGCAGGATGAGTAAGCCAAGAGTAAACAAACATTAAATAGTATTTTTCCATGTCTTCTGCTTTAGTTCCTGCCTCCAGGTTCCTGCCTTGAGTTCTGGCCCTGACTTCCCTTAGTAATGGAGTGTGACCTGAAAGATATGATGAAATAAACCCATTCCTCCCTAAGTTGCTTTTGGTCATGGTATTTTTCACAGCAATAGAACTCATATCACAACAATAGACACACATAAAACAAATATAAATGAATCTTTAAAAAGAAAGAAAGAAAGAAAGAAAACCATCAAGGTCTAGAGAAATAGCTCACAATCAAAAAAAAAAAAAAAAAAAAAAGATTATTGGACCTGAGAATATAGCTCAGTGTATATACTAGGTGTGGTGGTCCATGCCTATAATGCCAGCACTCAGAAGGTGCAGCCAAGAGGGTTGGGAGTTCAAGGTCATCCTTCCCAATGCATTAAGTTCAAGACCAGTCTGGGTTACAGCACACCATCTGTCAAGAGTTAGTGTCCCCCAAACCAAGTAACTGTCATCTTGGAGTATTTAGCTGCACTCCCTTGAAAAAGGTGGTCCAAGCTGGGCTTGTTGTCAGTTTACACCCCTACCTAAAGAGGTGAAGTAGGGCAAAAGATTCTACCTGTGCATGCTGTACCATCCGGTATTGCTGCATGTGGCCAGGGAGAGCAGCTAGAGGATATAGAGGAAAACTAGAACAGTTGGGTTCTACCTAGGCAACTATGGGGAAACCCTTAACCCTAAACCATAAGGCTTTTGTGGTGCCGCTGTTTGTGGCAGGAGTACCCGCACCCCTGTAACCTCTCACCTGCACTCTGTAAGGACACCCAATAAAGGCTTTGGTTCCCCAGAGTGAACTATTTGTTTTTATTTTTGGTTTTTTGTTTGTATGTTTGTTTTTTGATTTGGGGGGGGGGGTTGTTGAGCTTTTTTTGTTTTTGTTTTTGGTGGTGGTGGTTTTTTGTTTGTTTTTTGGTTTGGTTTTGGTTTTTTGCGACAGCGTTTCTCTGTAGCTTTGGAGCTTTTCAAGGAACTCACTCTGTGAACCAGGACTGGTCTCAAACTCAGAGATCCATCTTTCACTGCCTCCTGTGTTCTGGGACTAAAGGCATGCACCACCACTGCCCCTGTTTGTTTTTAAGGTTGCTTGTTTCAGTATGGTCACTACTGTGATGAAAGAAAAAAGGGTGTAGCTGCAGTAGGTTTTAAGACTATCTGAGCTTAAACCTGTCTCTGCTCTTCTTGGCATTGTTTCCCAGCAACTATCTGGCTATAACGGAAGGGAAACTGAGATGGGAAAGTTCCTGGGACTCCAACTAGGAATGGCTTTACACAGTTTCTGCAGGAGTGAAAGAACTATGATATTGGTGAGTCAATTCCTATAACATGTTTTTTTTTCTGATTGTTATCAAGCAAAAGAGATACATTGTGGGGGCCTCTCTGGGATTGACCTTAGTGTACATAGAAAAGAAAAGGTTGTCAAATCATCAGAACATAAAAACCCTGCCTGTTGTCTTTTGCTGGTCATTTCTCTAGTATATCCTCAAATCATGAGCCAGATCACTTCTCCAGTTACAAAGGCCAATTAAGTCACTAGGACAAAGTGGTTGTGTCATTGCAGGAATATGTAAAAGCAAATGCCAAGCTTGTATCTGACTATATGTATTCTGGCACATTTGAAATAGGACACTCAATAGATTTACAGGCTGGCAAAGCCCTCCAGCACTTTGTCATCTGCTAGGTTATTTATCTTCAGTTAACTCCATGGACACCTATGCATGTTAAATATTCTACAAATCTTACACAAATGTGATCTTAAAATTTCTAAATAAGGAACACATCAAAGAAATTATCCTATATTATTTAGCTAGACCTCCATGTATTTATGTTGACCAGTCTCAGAGACATAAGTATATAAAGCCATAGACACAGCAGTGTGCATAAAATGCCACCAAACACATGAAAGAAAACATTGGTAGATACAGTTTTTGAAACTGACATAGATGTGGGTTGTTTTCATTTGGGTAGGATATAAACACAAAATTGTGTGTGTGTGTGTGCGCGTGCATGTGTGTGCGTGCGTGTGTGTGTGTGTGTGTGTGTGTGTGCTCCTGTGTGTGTGTATGTGCTCCTGTGTGTATGTGTGCTCCTGTGTGTGTGTATGTGCTCCTGTGTATGTGTGCTCCTGTGTGTGTGTGTGTGTGTGTGTGTGTGTGTGTGTGTGTGTGTAGTGTTTCTTCCTGATCCCTGTGTTCATGAATTGGCTAGAACAATTAGTCTTTGACCTCTAATGATCAGTCTGTCATTGCCTCCTGTCTGCTTACTCTAGGCTTACGGAGCATCCAGCCACACCCACGTTTTTTCTCACATGGGTGCTGGAACTTGGTCCTTGGGCTTGCATAATGGGCACTTTTATGATTGATCTGTTACCATAGACTCTCATTTTCTTTTCTGATTTCATGATATGAAGGGAGAATGTGGGAGTCCCTGCACTTCCCTGAAGAAAAAAATTCCCTCTCTTTCCTTTCTTCCCTCATTTCACATGTATTGAAGGGGGGCAGAGGATAACTTAGCAGAGGTGAGGTGGGGATCATTTCTCTCCAGTCACAATGTGGGTTCAGGGAATCAAACTAAAATTGTTAGGCTTGATGGTGAGCACCCATACTGGCTGAATCTTCTTTCCTTTCTAGAAATTTCTGAAGTTCATCAATTGGGTTTTTGCAAGATTATTTGGCATAATGACCTCAAAGGCCTTTGCAGTTTCCAGCAGCAGATGTGTGTGTCCTGCTTCTCTTAGGGGTCAGTTGCTGTGACCTGGATGCCTCAGCTCTCATCCAGGCTGTTGGGATCCAGGTTGCAGGTTGAGAACAGGTCTGAGTGACTTATCAGGGACTCAGGCTAAAGTGAAGGGCTCAACACCAGATAGCCCCTTCTTGGATCAGAGGTCATAGGGACAAAGGGCCCAGCGGAGGCTCGAATTGCCTCTAGAATGTTGTGTTCAGCTGTGGTATGCTGTCACATCTACTCACAGTTAATCTGTTTTCTGGAGCAAATTAAGAACCAAGCCCAAACCAAATAAACTTCTCTATACTGCAGAGCCTACAGGAAGGAGTAAATAGATGTCTCTCTTGCATCTTTGCTAGGACATAACCATCCATAAAGTCAAGTTCATAAATTTGATGAGTAGTAGTCTTGACAAAGGACTGATGAGCTAGTTAATTTTCATCAGCTTGACACAAGCTAGAATCATCTGAGAGGAGATAACCCCAATCGAGGTAATCCCATGTCAGATTAGCCTATACATAAGTCTGTAGAGAATTGTCTTGATTGATGGTTGTTGTGCAAGGATCCAGCCCACTATTGGTAGTGCCAATCCCTAGCCAGGTGGTCCTGGGGTGTAGAAGAAAGCAAACCAAGAAAACCAGGAAAGACAAGCCAGTCTTCATATTCTCTGCTTCAGTTTTTCCCTCAAGTTCCTGCCCTGACTTCCCTTCATGGCAGACTACAACTGTAAACTGAAATAAAGCTTTCCTTCCCAAGTTGCTTTTGGTCTTGGGGCTTATCAAATCACTAGAATGCAAACTAAAGCTCTCTTCTTTTCCCACCCCACACCCTAGTGCACCTCCTCAGTCCTTTATGCTCTCCAGTTCTTGGGATTTTGGGATTGGTGTTCTGGAACACAGCAGGAAATGGGTGACTCAACAGAATATTAAACATATCTGGTTCTATTATCTCTGCTTACATAACAGCCACCCCAACCATGAGGGCCAAAAGTAGCAGCCATGACATTATCTCCCATTCTTGGGGAGTGAGGGAGCTGGGGTGTTAGTGAGGCCTCAGCAGCATGAGCCTTGGTGCTCCTCAGACCCTGGAACTCATGTGGCTGCCCTCAGACAGTCAGGGGCTGAACAGCCAAGATGGCATCACCCCCATCTCTATTTAAAGATGGAGTATTGTAGTGGGATATTCACTGTGTCTGCTTCTGTGACACTGACCACACCCATTGAGGGGTGGAGCGAGGGGCAGAAGTGACCTGTGGGACTTGGTCTCGGAAGGAGGCGGAGAACACTCTCTTTCTGGTGGGACACAGAGAGAGGAGCATCCAGTTCTAACTGCTGTGTTCATCTGTCTGTGTTGTGAGTTGTTTCTCCCTTAATAAACATCTATTCGGCCTATTTGTTTTTCCTGACACTTATTAAACTGCAATATTCTGGTGTCAGAAGTGGAACAGGATTTTCACAGCACCTGGGTTTTACCCAGGCGCCAAGCAACCCTTCCCCCACCTTCCCTGAATGGGCAGGTCTCTTGCCTAATCAGGCGGATACACCCTGCTCTAGAACTCCTTTTATCTCCATCTTGGCCCTGAGACCACTGCTCATCTTCTGCCCATTCCCTCAGATTGCATTCGCACAGAACCCTGTGGCATTAGCCCTGCCTTTTGTGTTGCTGCACAAGGCCCAGACTCAGCCTGCTCTGTTTGTGTGCTTGCAGGCTCCAGCTCCGGCAGCGGTGGTAGCAGCAGCAGCCAGTGGGCTGGCAGAAAATATACATGCTGCAGTTGCAGGTGGCTCTTGTTATACCTGTGGCCTCAACAATTTGTACAAGACTTGTGTCACTCCTTCATTTAACAAAATTTTGCTTGCCTTAGTTTGTTAAAAGCTATTCTACAGGGACTGGAATCAGAAGGATCCTCTGCTGCCGGAAGCTATTTGGCGGTACACTTCTAGACACTATTTGGTGGTGCAATTCCGGGTAGAACCAGAATCAGAAGGATCCTCTGCTGCCAGAAGCTTTTTACTGCTACACCTCCGAGTGTAACTACAGCAAGTTGAGATCTACAACTAAAAGCATCAAAGCTCCAGGACAGCAGAATTACACCTAAGGTAATTGTAACATCTTTTGCAACTTAAGCTGATATAATATCTGAGATCAATTGTTCCATAGCTATGACAGATAATTTTACAATGCAGGACATTATGAATTTTTTACTTCATATATAGAAAAAAATTTTAGCAGAAGAAAATTATGACTGGATCAATATATACACCTTTTTCGTAATAGTAATGGGTTTTATCATTAATATGATATTCTTAAAGAAATGGTTTGAGATTAGCGCAAACAATAAGGAACTTGTACAAACCATAGGAGACTTAGTAACAAGGATTACTAACATTGAAAATGTTTCAAAACATTGAAAATGACAGAATGCAAAACATAGAATGTTTAGGAAAAAAGGTTCAGAATATCGAAGATGGCAACAGAGAGCTGACAGGTAGAATACAGAACATGGAACATAAACATGACCAAATAGAAAACAAAATTTGTTCCATGTCTGATGTTGCCTCAACAACCAAAACAGAAACAATGCAATGCATTAACATACTAGCAGAAACAGCTCATTCCTGGTTGGATGAAACTACTAATAAGGTTAAAAAACTGGAACATCAGATGGAAAGAGTAGTAGATAGAATCTCTTCCATGTCTGAGGATAATGGCAAGCTAGCAGACAGAACATTGTTTCTGGAAGGCAGTTTACATGCCATTCAGATAATATCTAAGGATGAGAATATCAAAAACACGGACTCATTCGTAGTTAGAGAAAGTAAGAAATTGACTGATGCAATGAAGGCTCTAGAAAGGGATATGCTTCAAGAAGTTCAGACACTCAAAGAAAGCAATGGTTAATAGACTTCAGGCTTTAGAAGACCTTCAATCTGATACATCAGAAGAAGAGCTCCAGGTAACAAGGCATGAAAAAAAATTAAAATTTTCCACACCATTTAGGGTCAGGGGAGCTTTCCCTGTATCTATTAATGAAAAATAAGCAACAAAAAAATACCCAAAAGGTGGTGTTGCTTATCAGTGGGAACCAATATGTATGAAAGATTTAAAAAGTATAGTAGTCTCTTATGGCATGCACTCACCATATGTGAAGCAATTAATAGAATCATGGGCAAGGAATAACAAGGTAACCCCTAAGGATTGGGATAAATTAATATCAGCTATCCTTGAAAATTCCTCTCAATTAGAATGGAGGGCTTTATGGAGAGAGGAAGCAAAGGCTCTTGAACTTCAGGGCTTAAAGAAAGGTTATGAAGCTCCCAAAGATAAAATTCTTGGTGAGGGTATTTATGCTGACCCAGAAACCCAAGCTGCCTATGATGAACATATCTTGTCTCTATGCAGTACAGCAGCTCTGAATGCTTGGGATAAAGTCCATGAACTAGGGGAGAGGATAGAATCTTATACCAAAATAAGGCAATGACCAAGAGAATGCTTCAGTGTGTTTCAAGAAAGGTTGTCTAGAGCAGTACAATTAGAGGTAGCTGACATATCGTTAGCCTATGAGAATGCAAATCCTCAATGCAAACAAGTGCTTTGGCCTTTAAAAATTCAATCAGCACCTTTGGATAAATGGGTCCTATATACAGCCAATATTGAGTATAATAGCAATAACACTGAAGCATGGGTAGGAGAAGCTATATCTGATGGTTTGAGAAGACATCAAGACAACAGAAGTCTTAACTATGGTGACATAGAAGCTTGGATAGGAGAAGCCATCTCCAAAGGTTTAAAGAGATATCAACATGTCAGATGTTATAACTGTGGTAAGATAGGACATCTAAAAAGAAATTGTAGGCAAAGCATCTCTAGAAATAATACTCTCAAGAATGAATCTAACAGAAGGCCTCAGCCTTCTGGGTTATGTAGAAGGTGTGGCAAAGGCAGACACTGGACAAATGAGTGTAGATCAACTAGAGACAAGCAAGGAAACCCTTTACCACCAGGAAACTCCTTGGGGGGCCTCTCGAAGGCCCCCATGTCAAAGGTGGTCCGAACATTCTCAGTCACAGTGGAGGACAATCTCCCACAGGACAATTATAAAATCCTTTGCCTATTGCAAAAACTCACACCGCTCTGGGTGAAAAACTAGTGACAGAAGTTGAATCAGACATGACAGAAGGAAATAAAAAACGTATATTTTGGCAAACCTCTATAAACAGTCAAAGGCCTAGATAGTTAAAATGAATAACAGACTGTTTGAAGGCTTACTGGACACAGGAGTGGACGTAACTATCATAACTAATAAATCCTGGCCTCGAAATTGGTCTCTGCGAGAGGTTAATGTTCAATTCTTAGGGATTGGAACCCTGTCTCAGGTAAAACAAAGCACAAGATGGATTGAATGTGTAGGATCAGAAGGACAGCGAGGAAGGTTAAGACCATATGTGGCTGATGTAGTGATAAATTTATGGGGCCGAGATCTTTTACAGCAATGGAATACACAGATTAACATTCCTCCAGTATTATGATAGGAACCATAAACGACCTCATGATTGTGGAAAAAATGCTATAAAGTACTAAACAAGGCAGACACCAAATATCCAGGCTATACAAAGAAAGAATGCAAGTGCTGAACAAACAGAGGAACCAAAAGCCCTACCCTTAAATTGGTTAACAGAGGAACCTGTCTGGGTAGGGCAATGGCCTATGATCTCTGAGAAGTTAGAAGCTTTAGAAAACCTGGTTCAGGGACAGCTAAATGCTGGCCATATCGAGGAATCAACCAGCCCTTGGAATTCTCCTGTATTTGTTATCAAAAAGAAATCTGGTAAATGGAGAGTGCTTACAGACCTGAGAGCCATTAATAAAGTTATCCAGCCAATGGGCTCTTTACAGCCTGGAATGTCGTTGCCTTCTTTGATACCTAAAGAATGGCCTATTATAGTTATTGATTTAAAGGATTGCTTCTTCACTATACCTTTACAAGAACAAGATAAAGAGAAATTTGCCTTCACGGTACCTAATTACAATAATTCTCAACCAGTGAAGAGATATAAATGGAAGGTTTTGCCACAGGGAATGCTAAATAGCGCCACCCTGTGCCAATATTTTGTACAAAACCACTGGAAATAATTTGTGAACAGTTTCCACAATCCATAATCTATCATTACATGGATGATATATTGTTAGCTGACTCTAAGCAGAAATATTAGAAAAAATGTTTGAGAAAGTGAAGGAAGTTTTACCTCTGGGGATTACAAATTGCACCTGAAAAAAATACAAAAAGGAGAGTCTATCAACTACTTAGGATATAAAATAGGTCTACAGAAAATTAGACCACAAAAAGTACAGATCAGGAGTGATTGCTACCAGACTCTTAATGATCTTCAAAAATTACTAGGAGAGATTTCTCAACTGCAAACCATTATTGGAGTTGAAGGGCATGATTTGAAAAACTTGAAAATGGCCCTAAAAGGGGACAAGGATGTGAATAGTCAATGAATACTATCATCTGAAGCGGAAAAGGAATTAGAATGGGTAGAAAAGAGGATATTAGAAGCACATGTGGACCATGTGGATCCAAATCTAGACTGTATTCTGGTTATATTACCATCTAGAGAATATCCTTCAGGGATTTTGATGCAGAGAGAAGACATCATATTAGAGTGGATATTCTTACCACATAAACAGAATAAGAAACTAAAAACATATATAGAAAAGATCTCTGACTTGATTTTAATAGGTAAATTAAGACTTCATCAACTAACAGGAAGGGATCCAGCAGTAATTATAGTACCTTTAACTAATGAGGAAATTTCCTCCTTATGGAAAGATAATGAATATTGGCAGAGAGCATGCAGTAATTTTTTGGGAATAATTAGCAACAATTATCCCAAAAGTGAAAGAATCAAATTCATAAAGAAGACGATTTGGATCCTTCCACACATTGTAAGACAAACGCCTATCTCTGGAGTTCCTACATTCTACACTGATGCAAACAAATCTGGTAAGGCAGGATATAAATCAGGAGAAATAAGCAAAGTAGTTCAAAGCCCTTACAATTCTGTACAAAAGGCAGAATTGTATGCCATTCTCATGTTACTTATGGATTTTACATAACCCCTCAATATAGTTGCTGACTCTCAATATGCAGAGAGAGTAGTCTTACACATGGAGACTGCAGAATTTATTCCTGATGATACAGAATTAACTTCATTGTTCATACAGTTACAAGATACTATCAGAAAGAGGATTCATCCTATATATATAACACACATCAGATCCTATACGGGTCTGCCAGGTCCTCTAGCACAAGGCAATGATGAAATTGATCGGTTATTGATAGGAAGTGTGCTAGAAGCCTCAGTGTTTCATAAGAAACACAATGTGAACAGCAAAGGATTGAAAAAGGATTTTTCTATCACTTGGCAACAAGCCAAAGAAATAGTAAGGAAATGTCCTACTTGCTCATTCTATAACCAAACTCCTTTACCACCAGGCAGTAACCCTAAAGATATAAATAGAAATGAAATATGGCAAATGGATGTGTTTCATTTTGCAGAATTTGGAAAATTAAAATACATATATCACACTATAGATACATTTTCAGGGTTTCAATGGGATACTGCTCTGAGCTCTGAAAAGGCTGAGTCTGTTATTACATACCTTTTAGAGGTAATGGCCATTATGGCATACCTGCACAAATAAAAACTGACAATGCTCTGGCATATATTTCCAGCAAATTGAAACAGTTTTTTGAGTATTATAACATAAAACACATAACTGGTATACCACATAATCCTACAGGACAAGCAGTAGTTGAGAGATATAATCGTACCTTAAAGGAAATGCTCCATAAACAGGCAGGAGGAACCAAGACACCCAAACACAGATTACATAATGCTTTATTAACATTAAACTTTCTTAATGCTGATGAAAAAGGAAAAACAGCTGCAGAAAGACACTGGACAATAGAAAAAACTTCTGAACTAAATCAGCCGGTGTACTTCAAGGATGTATTGACCTCAGAATGGAAATCAGGATATGAGTTACGTTGGGGTAGGGGTTTTGCATTTGTATCTACAGGACAAGAAAAGCTATGGATACCATCTAAGTTAATCAAGATCCGAGTTGAACAAGAGAAACATCTTAATGAAGAGAAATGACAAGTCATCCAATAAATAAGGTCCCATGAGATGTGCGGAGACTTCTCAAAGGTAGGGGAAGTGTTCTGTTCTTGTCCTTACAGGAAAACAGAGGACACCTGTCTTCAAACAGCCAAGAGACAATGAACATGTAGGTACCTACAGAAGAGAAGACAGCTCTCCAGAAAGAATCACTTAATGAAGAGGAATCTGATTTATGGTAAAAATATTTAAG
Source organism: Cricetiscus sungorus (assembly GCA_030556225.1). Lineage (NCBI taxonomy): Eukaryota > Metazoa > Chordata > Mammalia > Rodentia > Cricetidae > Cricetiscus > Cricetiscus sungorus. The sequence continues at coordinate 33,491,740 of JANBXA010000641.1, forward strand.
TCTAGTAAACTGTTTCTATACTGAAATCTATTTCTCTTTACTATCTAATATTTCTGTAGTCCCGGTTCAGGTAAACCAATGCTGGCTTTGGAGTTGGATTTGGCTTTCCTTCTCTAAATGCAAGCATGTTGTTAAGATTAAATTCACAGTTTCTGCCTTATATCAAGAAGCCAATTGGTGTAAGGCGGAAGAAAACAAAATCTAAGGACTATTCACTTATTCGTAATTTTCTCTCTGAAATCCTAATTTTCTCATATATGTTTTAATACTTATTATTGCCTTTTCCTAATGCATACCGTAAAAATTAAAAATTTTACTTTGATATTGCTATTTAAGTTTCTACAAGGAATATAACAGTTCTCAACAGCAATCTTTGAACACTCTGGAAAGAAGATGGGGCCCTAATTGGACATTTCCACTTGACTCAACCTGATGCATCTGGACTACAAACTTCACCCTAAACTGGTTTGAGACTGCTTTTCTCGAGACAACTCATGACTAGCTAGCTGTATTGGTGCACCTTCTTATTACAACCTGGCCAGAGTTTCAAGTAGAATTCCAGTCAAGCATTTTCTGCCACACAATGACTACCTACATATGTTACAGCCAGTTCTGTTGAGAAATTTGGTTGCTTAAAATTTTCTTCCAAGAGGATCCCATGGAGAAATCATCATCCCATTTCAGCAGGAAGTAATCTTAAGATAACGACGCCCCCTTTCCCCACTCTTGGAATTTAGGGATAATACTCATCTTCATAGGGTTGGTCTTAGTTACTTGGGGTTGGGTTTGGAAGGTGATACTTAGACTTGGTTATCTCTTTTAGACAGGAATAGGGTATGGTTGGGAAAGGTATGGTTCAGAATGGATATAGGTAGATTAGCCTATTTTCTTGTGAATTATTTAGTAAGAGTGAGACATTAGTATTACAGCTTACATTGTTATATATTCTTATTTGTGGTAACCTATGTAAAATTAAATTTATTCCCTTCCTGGAAGAATTGTATATATTTGTTATATTGTGTGAAATCTTTCCATTTATGATGTTTTATGCACATTATACTTGCCATATTCTATGTATGCATACTTTTGCTTGTGTTCAAGACATTTTGTATATTGATACAATTTGGGATATTTGTCTTGCTGCCCTTTAGAGTTCTACCTCTTGTTTAGACATTTTTACTCTACCTCTATTTTAGGAATTTACATGTGTATATATATATATATATATATATATATATATATATACACACACACACACACACACATACATAGTTATATTGTTCAAGTATTTATCCTTGCTTTACTCAAGGAAGTTTTATTCAGGGTTTTTTTTAGCCAAGTTCCTGAGTATTAAAGATTATCCTCACCCATGTTTCCTTTGCCTATGAGATTAGTCAGACATAGATCCTTAATCTTCAATCACTTCATAGACCTGAAGAACATGGCATTTAAATGTTTTTATATTAGTACTCCGTTGACATGAGACACTATTGCTCCTGACAGCACCATGCATTTTCCCGGAAATATGTTGGACACTGTTGTTGCTCCTTCTGGAGTTCATCCTCGCTTTGGCTAATGGCCTCTTGAGCAAGAAACTGCCTCAACCTTGACCACTGATTTGGACATGCGGTCCTATATGCTTGCAGGAGACAAACATAGAAGATTGCTGAACCTTGCCAAGTCAGGGTAAGACAGCCTTTCTACCTCCCTGCTTTTGTTGTGGTCTGTCAAACACTCCTGGCCTTAGCCAAAACTGGCTGTACCAACATTGTTGTGAGACCTTGGGTGACTGTCCAGGTAGCTTGCTGTTTCTGTCCTAGCTGTACCTTTTGGAAGTTGCCCATCCGCACTTCCTGTCTACCCTAGTATCGTTATTTTCCTTCTCAGGTCTTGATGAGGTTGTAGATTAAACTATCACAAGTATTATTCTCTCTTCCTAGTTAGATATATTAGGTACTAGACTTAAACTTTCCAGCTTAGGACAACTCTATTGTAAACTCCCTTATGCTTTCACCCTAGGACTAGATATGTTTGTGGTTTTGTTCTCGATTTTTCTTTTCTTAGAGCACACTTGTTATTCACTGTTTTGTATATAGTTTTGTATCAAGCTTAAATCTTTTCTTTAGACGAAAAGAGGAATTGTAGTGGGATATTCACTGTGTCTGCTTCTGTGGCACTGACCACACCCATTGAGGGGTGGAGCGAGGGGTGGAAGTGACCTGTGGGACTTGGTCTCGGAAAGAGGCAGAGAACACTCTCTTTATGGCGGGACACGGAGAGAGGAGCATCCAGTTCTAACTGCTGTGTTCATCTGTCTGTGTTGTTAGTTGTTTCTCCCTTAATAAACATCTATTCGGCCTATTTGTTTATCCTGACCCTTATTAAACCGCAATAGAGTATGGTTGATTCACTTAGACAGACAGTCCTCTCTCTCTCTCTCTTTCTCTCTCTCTCTCTCTCTCTCTCTCTCTCTCTCTCTCTCTCTCTCTCTCTCTCTCTCTCATCTAGTCTCACTATATAATCCCTCCCAGCAGGATAGTAGGACTTCATTTCTCTGTTCAAGGCTCCAAAATATGTCAAAACAAAAACTGCCAGGCCTTCAGACTGAGGCCCAGAATAGGCAAGGTGCCACTTGTGCCATTTCCTATAATTAAAGTGAGCCCCAGAGCCAATCAAAGCTGAGTAGAGCAAGGGGTACTGCAGAAGCACGAAAACATATAAGTCTGCTGAGTTCATTTGATGGTGCTCATTTGGCACATGTTTTTAAGACTGACCACTTGGGATTGGATAACCTACCAGGGGATCATATTCTTCTCATAGTGCCCACTGAATATCTGTAGTTCACCTAAGCCATTGGGTCTCAACCTGTGGGTTGCAAACAGATTGACAAACCTCTACCTCCAAAAAATACTTACAATTATGATTCATAATAGTACCAAAATTAGTTATGAAGTAGCAATAAAATTTATTGTTGGAGGTCAGCACAACATGAGGAAGTATTAAAGTGTTGCAGCATGAGGAAGGTTGAGAACCACTAATCTAAGGAGTGGGGCCTAGGAAAATTTTCCCCATCCACTTGGGCCTGTTGGCTGGGGTGGTCATGAGACAGGCCTTGTTTGTTGAGATTGCGTGGGTGCAGCATCACTGTTATATCTAAAAGACAGTCTTAAATCTGGCATATTGTTCCTCTGGCTCTTAGCATCTTTCTATCTCCTCTTCTAAAATGCTCCTTGAGCCTCAGATGTAGGGATTGTTTAGTACATATACCAACTGAAGTGGGGCTCACTGTGACTATTCTCTCTATTTTGACCAGTTTTATGGATCTCTGGTGGGGGGAAGATTCTTTGATGAGGGGTGAGAGCTACACTTACCTGTGGGTATAAAGAACAAGTATTATAAGCATTTAGAATACAGTTAGAAGCTTAATTCATTTAGGAAAATGACAGTGGTAGCTTCCCCTCTATGACCTATGACTTCTCCAGCCACAGATAGTTAACTAAGTTTACAGTGCCAGGCATGAATTTGATCAGGCCTTATGTCTGACTAGATAGCTCTTTGTTATGTCCCAAGATATTGTATTACTGGGGATATCTTGTCTGACCAGTGATTGTTGTGGTTTGCAGCCATTACAATTGGGTAGGGTTATTGGTTCTCTTCTTCTTGGCAGCTTACATAGCATCATCTGATACTGTGGGAGCCAGTTGTCAAAGCTGGAGGGATGGCTTAGTCATTAATGTCTAAGGCTCACAACCAACAAGACACAAGAGCTAGATCTGATTATGGGGGTGCCCAGGTGAGTTCTAGCTAAATTCTTCTACGTCCTGTATCCAAAGTGTGTGGTGTCTTCAGTGACAGTCTTACCTGAAGTTCTGGGAAGCAACCAATAGTAATAGCTGTGCTGTATTGAGTATCTCTTGGACCACCCTGACTGACCAACCACTAGAAGATGGCTATTATGATAGCCATCCTAATGTGTTACAAAGCCACATCCATTTGTACTTCTAATTTTCACAATGATGCTAAATATCTTCCCAAAGTTATATTTTCTATATAGTTGTGCTGGCAGTTTTTTGTCAACTTAATTAGGGTCATCTAGATGTCACACACCTTTAATCCTTGCACTCTGGAGGCAGAGGCAGGTGAATCTCTATGAGTTTGAGGCTTACTTGGTCTAAATTCCAGAATATCCAGGGCTACATGGAGAAACCCTATCTCAATAAATAAATAAATAAATAAATAAATAAATAAATAAATAAATAAATAAATAAATAAATGGTAAAAACTTGTTTTGAGTATGGGCATTTTGCCTGTGTGGATGTCTGCATACCACACTTGTACCTATCATTAGAAGCCAGAAGAGGGCATCAGATTCCCTGGAACTGGGGCTACTGCCGGTTGTGAGCTGGGACAATGTAGGTGCTGGGATAATCCAGGTCCTTTGGAAGAACAGTGTTCCTAACCATTGAACCACCATCTTCTCTCTTCCCCACTCTTTTTCTTTTTGGTTTGTGTTTGAGACAAAGTCTTGTGTAGTATAGGCTGTTCTTGAACTTGATTTATAGCCAGGCATTATTTTGAACTCCTGATTCTGAGCACCAAGATCAGTACCACCACCTGTATGTTTCTGCAGAGGAGTAATATGAAGGAATAATATCCATATATTTACTGTGTTTTTTTTAAAAAAAAAAAAAAAAAAAAAAAAAAGGAGAACTGCCACAAGTTTGAGGCCTGGCTGGGATACAAAATGAGTAATTCCTATAATTTATTTATTTATTTATTTACTTTCAAGGCAAGGTTTCACTATGTAGTCCTGGCTGTCCTGCACTCATAGAGATCTGCCTGCCTCTGGCTCCAGAGTGCAGGGAATAGATAGATAGACAGACAGACAGACAGACAGATAGACAGACAGATTTTATTTATTTGTGTGTGTGTGTGTGTGTGTGTGTGTGTGTGTGTGTGTAGGTCTAAGCACACGTGGGTGCAGGTGCTGGAAGAATCTGAAAGAGCACATTGGGTTCTCTGGGGCTACAGTTATAGGCGGTTGTGAACCACCTCAAATGGGTACTGAGAACCCAACCTGGGTCCTCTGTAAAAGCAACATGTTCTCTTAACCATTGAACCATCTCACCAGCCTCCGTGAATGGCTTCCTACATTCTAGAGACTGGAACTAAGATGAAAGTGAAAAGGATGCACATGGTCTTTAATGTATGTGTTTTTCTTTTTTTAAGATTTATTTTTTGTTTTATGTGTATGAGTGTTTTGCCTGCATGGATATATATGCACCATGTGCATGCCTGGTGCTTAAAGAGACCAGATCCCTTGAAAATGGAGTTACAGAGGTATGTGAGCCTCCATGCCAGTGTTGGGAACCGAACCCAGGTTCTCTGCAAGAGCAGCAAGTGCTTTAATCACTGAGAATCCCTCCAGCCTCCTTGAGCTTCTTTTGAGAGCTCCACCTTCATCCCTGGATATGTAGCAAAAGTGCAACTACTAGTCACCCCTGCATTTGGTATCCAAGGACACAAAAACATCCAGACCATGGTATCAAGAAGCCAAAGGTTTCCTGTTTATCTTGAGGCAAAGTCCTTACTGGAATCCTCAAATTTGCTAAAGAGTTATCTTTTTAACTAAGAGATAAGCATTCCAAACAAATTGGCATTTAAGTAACAATAAGGAACTTTTAATAATTTATAAACCCCACAATTTAAGTCTTTTGGAAAACAAATCAGAGTTATCAAGAGATGACACAGTAACTTGTCCTTAAAAGAAACGTATGCTTTGGGGGAATTTGTCTCAGAAACCTTGGAAAGAGCTATATAATAGTCAGGTACTTAAAAACCTAAACAGTATAATCATGTCTCAAAACAAAAACATCATAGTTCTGCACATAAAACAAAAACAAACAAACAAACAAAAACTACTGGGCACTGGTGGTATGCGCCTTTAATCCAGTACCCTGTGAGTTTGGGGCCAGCCTGGTCTACAGATCAAGATCTAGGACAGCTAAGGCTACACACACACACACACACACACACACACACACACACACACACACACACATCTTGGAAACAAAATTTTCTAACACATTTTAAATATGTCCTGTTAAAGGTTTAAGAACCAATCTACTTCCATCGACTGGTAAGAATCAATTAGCTTGTCTCAGAGGAAAAACATGATCTTTTTACTAAGTAAACTTCAACAAAACACACAATGGTTAGGATTAAAATGAGAATTGTTTTTCAATAATACATTCATACAACTCTTGATTTTTCACTCCTTGAAATAGGGCTTCATTCTGTAGTTTTGGTGGCCCAGAACTCATCGTAATTCTCCTGCTCTGCCTCCAGAATGTTAAGATAGGTATGTGACAGCACACCAGCCTGAACCCTTCCTCCCTCCAGTTCTGCCTCCTTCCTATCCTTCTCTCTTTATAGCTGTGTCAGCCTTTACAGCAGTGGTTCTCAATCCTCCCATTGATGCAATTCTTTAATACAGTTTGTCATGTTGCAGTGACCCCCCACCTTGAAATTATTTTCATTACTACTTCATAACTGTAATTTTGCTACTGTTAAGAATTATAATGTAAACATCAGGCTATCTGATATTGTTATCCCTGTGAAAGGATCGTTCCACTCCCAAAAGAGTCACAACCCACAGGTTGAGAACCTCTACTTTAAAAGCATATGTTTGTTTTGAAAGCATAAGTGTGTGTGTGTGTGTGTGTGTGTGTGAGTGTGAGTGTGTGTGTGTGTGTGTGTGTGTGTGTGTGTGTGTGTGTGTTGTAGTGAATAGGTGTGCCACAGCCCTGGGATGTATTTTTACATGTAGGTACATTTTACCCACATGTGGCCAATAGGCTCTGTACAGACAACACAGCTCTAGGGAGTTAAGCTTTAACTGGGCTTTATCTTTCTTGTTTCCAGTCATTCTTAATATGGGTTGTTTCATTCTGGACTAGTGTATTGAAAACAGTCATAGGCTCTTTTCCCAATGATCCTTCAAAACAACAGGAAGATTCTGTCTACCAAGATCAGAGTTCTATGTGCTTCTGCTGGAAATGGTCTGGAGATGTTGGGGTTTTGCGTCTAAAAATAACTTCTCTGTTTCTTTACTGGACATATTCTGAAGGAATTTTGAAGCAGGTAAAAAAGCCCTACCTTCCAGTTGCTAAGACCTTAGGAAGTAGTTTTTAACCAGAATTGTGCTCTTCCAACCAACTCTGGCTACCATTTCTCAGAAACAGAGCCAACTGCTTCATCACAGCACTTGAAGCTATCGTGAGCCCTGCAGTCAAGAGCGGACCATCCAGAAGGCCATGCATGCCTACCTTGTCATCACACTTCTCACTACCTCCTATGCTGTCACATATGCTGAATAAGTTGCTAACCCAAGAGAATCTAAGTAAGGTTACTCCATGGGAGTCCCATCTCTTACTTAAGTTGCTGCCAATACTCTGTCTTCTTCCTTCCTTTTGACTTGAATGGAAATAACTAGATTGACCTTGGAATGTGTGTGTTAAGGGTCCCTCTGCTGAGGATGTAGCTTAATGGTGATGTGATTGCTTAGCATGTATAAGTCCCTCAGTTCTATCACCAGTGCTGCAAACATCAAATGTACCCTGAATGCTTGTGGAGTATAGATGCCCACTAATCCAAAATCCTACCTTGGACTGTTTTGTGACAGAGAAAAAGAAAAATATCTGCATAGCTTGAATGGTTGGATTGGGGAGTCTGGGTGAGCTACGTGTTTTTACTCCAATTATTACTTTAGCTACTCACCCTTGGCCACTGTTTCCTTAGGTGTACTGCTACAGCTATTTGAGAGCTCCTAAAACCAAGCCATACTTCAATGACTCATTCTAGAACAGTTGGAGATGAAGAGAGGAAATGGCTTAGAGGCAGTGTATTAGCAGGGAAGTGTCAGCGACCTCCCCAGTGTTACACTTCATCTTCCTAGGGCTCCAGCCTTTAAGGAAACCCTCAGGCTATTGTTATCTGATATAAAGATGGCTGTGCTTTCTGTTGCTGGGGTAAACACCAAAACCAGCAACTTAAGAGGAAAGGGTTTCATTCAGTTTACACTTCCAGGTCGCAGTTCACCATTAAGGGAAACCATAGCAGGAACTGGAATAGAAATCATAAGAAAGGGAATGTGCCTCATTCTCCTGGTTTTGCTCAACTAGATTTCTTATATAGTTGAGAACCACCTGCCTAGGGATGGTATCGCCTACAGTGGGCCTTCTTATATCAATTAGCAATCAAGAAAATGCCCCACAGACATGCCACAGGTCAATCTGGGCTGAGCAATCCCTCCCTTGAGACTGTCAGATAGCTCTAGGCTGTGTCAAGTTGACAGCTGAAGCTAAGTAGGACAATGGCCAGTAGTGGGAGTGTTAATTTCCTTTACAGGATTTTTGTGTGCCTGTGCAGTACTGGAATTTGACTGCAGAAGTTTACATATTGTTAGGCAAGAGCTCTGCCTAACTGGGATAGTTTTCTTTTATATTTAGTGTGTGCTGGGGGAGGGGTGTGTGTGTGTGTGAATGTGTTTATGTTTGTGCATGCACCACAGCACACATGTGGAAGTCAAAGGACAACTTGTGGAAGTTGATTCTTTCTACCACATGGGTCTTGGGGATTGAAGTCAGGTCATCAGGCTTGGTAGAGAGGACCTTTGTCTGTGATCCACCTTGCCAGCCCAGGAAGTTTTATTTTTACACAGAATGGTAGAAACACATGACAAAAATGTTTCCAACATCTGAGTTATTCGGTTGTGACTCGGATGGCCATGCATGAGGTACCAAGAGCAACTGATGACTAACAACAAGGCCAGTTCTTCTCAGGCTCTCTTCACCTAGCTTTAAAGACTTCCAAAGGGGCCAGTGATGGTAGTGCTCGCCAGAGGCAGGCAGAACTCTATGAGATCAAGGCCAGCCTGATCTATAGCATGAGTTCCTGGACAGGCTCCAAAGCTACACAAAGAAACCCTGTCTGAGTGGAGGGAGTGTGTGGAACGTTGGGGGTGGTGGACCTTCTAAGGGCTAGTCTCCCATCATTAGCCATTACACTATATCATGACTGGATTCTGAAAATGATTATTCTCACTTGGGATATAAAGGGCACTCAGAGTGACTAATGGGCAACTAGCCTCGTGTCATTTCTGGTTTTGTGACAAAATGCTGATCAAAAGGAGCTTTCAGGAGGAAACGGTTTATTCCGCTTACAATTCCAGGTTGTAGGCCATCATTGAGGGAAGTCAGCAGGAATGCTAAGCAAGAACTTGGAAGGCAGACATGGCTCCATTCCAGGCCGCATGACCTCTGACCAAACAAAGAACTGACGTAACAGCCAAAGAGATAGAGATCAGGAATCATGGAAGTTGCTGCTCACAGCCCAGGTTATACTCAGCTAACTTCCCTATACAATTCAAGATCACCTGCAGGGATGGCACCACCTACAGTGTGCTGGACCCTTCTATATGAATTAACAGTTAAGACAATCTCCCACAGACATGCCCACGGGGCCATTCTTACCTAGGCCGTTCCTCAGTTTGACCCTAGGCTGTGTCAAGTTGACAGTGAAAATATGTATGTGGTGTATGTGAATACATGTGTTTTGTATAGGTGTATTCATGTGCACAAGTGTGCTCTCCCATAAGTATGTGTATAAATGGCAGAGGTCAATGTAGGGTGTCTCCCTCAATCTCTTTCTATGTTATTTTTGGAGACAGTGGTGTATCACTGAATCTAGAGCTCACTTGAGTTTTTTTTAATAATTTATTTTCATTTTATGTGAATTTGTGTTTTGTCTGCATGTATGTCTGTGTGAGGGTGCCAGATGCCCTGGAACTGGAGTTATAGACAGTTGTGAGCTGTCATGTGGGTGCTAGGAATTGAACATGGGACCTTTGGAATAGCAGTCAGTGCTCTTAACCACTGAGCCATCTCTCCAGCCCTCATTTGTGGGTACTAGGGACCTGAACCCAAGTCTCCATTCTTGTAAGGCAAGGACTTTACTAATTGAGCCATCTCCCCACCTGAATCCTTACATTAGGTTATTGTGCTTCTCATGGCTCTACCTAGACTACCTGTCGGACTAACACTCCAAATGGATTAAAACTATATTCCAAATGAATTTAAAAATTAATAAATTAATGCTTTATTTTCTCTGTGGTGCTGGGGATTAGACCGGTAAATTTAGGGCCTTGCAAGACTCAGCCACAGAGCTATATCCCTAGCTGTATTACTTTTTCTCCCTTCATTCCTTTTTTCTTCCTTCCTTCCTTCCTTCCTTCCTTCCTTCCTTCCTTCTGTCCTTCCTTCTTCCCTCCCTCCCTTCCTCCCTTCCTTCTCTTCTCTTCTTCTTTTTCTCTTCTTCTTCCCCCTTTTTTTAACATAATTGAAATAATGGCTTTTCCATTTAATTCATTTTTGTTGATGTTTTGAGAGAACCTCCCACTATGTAGCCTTCCTGTCCTCCAGTCACCTCCCAAGAACTGGGATTTTGGGTATAGTGGCTCATAATGACATATCATTAAAAATAAAGGAAAGGCTACAACATGAATGAACTTTGATAACATTCTGCTAAGTGAGAGAGGCCAGATATAACAGAAAATAACATATGGCTCTATTTGTGTGCTGTATAGACTACGTGAATTCCCAGAGAGAGCGGAATAGTGATTCCTAGAGGCTGAGAGGTGTGTGGCGGGAATCAAGTTATTGTTTGATAAGAACAGTTTTAGTTCAGGAAGATAAAAAGTTCTGGGAATGGATATGGTTACAGTTGCACAACACTGTAAAAGCACCCAATTCCACTCACATCCATCTGGGTTGTACATAGCTATCATTCTAGCATTTGGGGGCCAATGTAAGCTACTCAATGAAATCAACGCTATACTGGGCCATATTTTAAGACCTCCCCCATCTCAAAAAAAAAAAAAAGAAAAAGAAAAAAAGAAAACCCCAAGAAAAGCAAAGCTAAAAATTGATTAAATGGAATCAAGCATGGGTAAAATCATAAAAAGCATGGAGGCTGAGGCAGAAAGACTGAATTCTGCATAGAGCCTGGGCTACATAGTGAGACCCTGTCCTAAAAATTCAAACCCAACAAAATGGTTCAATGGTAATTTTATGTGTTTTTCAAAATTTCAAAAAGGAAAAAAAAGGATGTTATAATCTCAGAAACCAGCTTGGACTAGAGTAAGACCTTGTGTCAAAATACACACACACACACACACACTCACAAAACAAATAAAAATTTTAAAAATAAAATTTTAAAGTAAGAAAAAAGGAACTATTGATACAAACAGCAACATGGCTGAAAGATTTACCTGTTGTAGAAATCAGATTGAGTGAAAAATCCAAGCACAGAGGTCTGTCTAAGTTCACTTATATATGTTAACCCTCTGTTAAATTCTAGAAAGCCATTGGTTTAGCATGTCTGAACTGGGTCCCACTAAAGAGGATTGGAGTCATGCTGCAGTTCCCTCATCAAACCCTAACTTACTTGTTGGACTTTCTCAGAAATCAGGAGAAAGAAATAATGTCCAAACTCCCAAACAGGCCAGTTTTAGCACAATAAGGAAGTGCCCTCTGCCTCTGGGTTAACCCTATAAGAAAGGTAACTTCTAAATGACCATCCCCTCTGATTCCCTCTCCACTTTCTTCAGCCCTTTTTCTGCCTATGTAGTCCACTTCCTCTGCTCTCTGCATTAGAAGTTTTAAGTTTTCTTTTTTAAGTTTATTGTGTGTGAGAGTGTGTGTGTGTGTGTGTGTGTGTGTGTGTGTGTGTGTGTGTGTGTGTGTGTGTGTGTGTGTGCGCCTAGAGGAATTTATGTGCACCAAGAGCATGCAACTGAATATGATGTTGTGAGCCTCTTGACATGTGTATTGGGAACTAATCCTAGGCCCCTGTAAGAGTAGTGGGTGACTGCAATCGAGCCATCTCTCCAACCTTCTTAGGACCTTGTGCTTTATTTTTTAGAGGGTCTTGCTATGTAGCCCAGGATAGCTTTGAACTCATAATCTCCTGTGTGCTTGGATTAGAAGTGTGCCCTACCACACAAAGTTTGGGACATTTTTTTTGTAACTTTTTGTCTTTTGTTGTTGACAGAGATGGGTAGATAAAGAGGTGTTCCTAAGGGTGGAAGTGAGCTAATGAGATGGGAAAAGACAACCACTAAGAAACTTAATGTTGTTTAGGGTTCCTTTTCCTTCTTATTTTTGAGACAGAGGCTAACATAAACTACACTGGTGTAGAACTCTCTGTGAAGCTGAGGAAGACCTTGAACTTTTCATCCTCCTCCCTCTACCTCTCTAGGGCTGGAATTAGAGGCATGAACACTCACTCAGTTTATTTAGTACTAGGGATCAAACCAATAACATCCTTGCCCGTGTCATTTTGTCTTTTGACATTCTCAACCCTATACTGATAGAAATCAAAACAGTGGTTTCCTGGAGTTGTATTGCAGTGAATAAGATTAATTGGAGGTGAGTACAAAGGACTCTTTGTACTCTCTTAAGTAACAAAAATACTTTTTATCTTTCTTGGAGAGGTGAATATACTTAGTACATACAAATGTCAAAACCCCTAGGATTGTACAGTTAAGTATCTAAGTATTGTTCCATTTAAAGTGTCAACTAAAAATAAAAGACATGACACAAGGAAAAAAATTAAGGCAATTTAAAATCAACTGTGTGAGTGTGGTATATGTGTGCATGGCAAATGTGCAGAGGTCTGTATTTGTGTGCATGTGTACAGAGGACATCTGGAACTCTCTTCTGTCATTTCTTTCTGTCCCTCCCACACAAGCACTGAAGTTGTAAGAGTGAGACCAGGCCTGGCTTGTTACATGGATGCTGGATCCATATAACCCAAGTCTCATTGTTTCATAGAGAGCACCAAGCTTGTATCTCCAGCACAATTAAAAACAGCAATGCAATAAAATAAAATAAAAATAAATAAATTATTTTTAAGGATTGCTTCCTTCAGAAACATGTTTGAAAATTTTTATTTAAAAAAAAAAAAATGGCCAGGTATGGTGGCCCATATCCATAATGGAGGGTGAGAAAGAGGGGTTGTCCTGATTTAGAGATGAGCCAAGACTACACAGAGAATACCAGACCCCTGTCTCAGAGACACTAAAATATCAATGAATACAAACTTTAAACACAAAGGTATGAGCTGTTACCAAACAAAACTAAGCTCATACCTGCTTAGTTTAGGCTTGAAGACCCAGGCAAGCTGATTAGCATAAATTCAAAGCCAGTATGAGCTACATGGTGAATTTCAGGTCATTCAGGGCTATAGTGTAAAACTCTGTCTCAAACAAAAGTGAAAACAGGACAGAATTCAAGGGGCTGAAGGGATGGATGTCTCAACTGATAAGTGCATGCACTGCTGTACCAGAAGAAGACCCCTGTTTGATTCCCTGTACCAACTTCAGGTGGCTCACAGCCACCTGCAACTCCAGCCCCAGGGAGTTCCAGTGCTGATAATCTCCGTGGGTTTCTGCAATCAGTCACATGTACCCACACACAGACCAACACACCTACACATAATTTAAAATTTTTATATTATATATATAAAAGAATTCAGGTTTCCCTGAGTAGCAGAATTCAGCTACTCTCGTAGCGGTGCAAGTTAACACAAAAACCCACAAGTTCTTTCAAAACCTTAAAATGGTTTCTCAGGACTAGTGTGCTCAATCCTCAGATGGCCTGAGCTCAATCCTCAGATGGCCTAAAAATAATGATATCATAAAACAATCATCTGTGTTGTTTCTTGCTTTTACTGCACTATTATGCTAACATGTATAAGGACAGAAAGTGAAGCAGAATGCCAGGATTTGGTGGTGCACACTTAAAATCCCAGCACTGGGGGTGTGGAGGCTGGGAGATGAGTAGTTCAGTCACACTCAGCTACTACTGGTCCAGGGTATTTGCGACCAGGCCAGGATACATGTGATACTGTCTCAAAAAGCAAAAGAGAAAGGAGTGTAATCTCACTTACACTAGTTTTGCTTAGTGTCATTCTGTTTCATTTTGTAAAGATTCAATTTCAAGAAAAACAAATTTGGTAATGAAAATACCCTGCTTAGTTTTCCCAGTGAAAAGGGTCCAAACAATGGATTACATCATCAATGCAAACTAAAATGTAAATCCTAACCAAACTTGCTGGGAACCACACCCTACTTCTTGGGGAGTGGTGTGAGCTTGGGAAACAGGGCCAGGACACATGAGCTGGACCCTTCTCTGTACCAGGCTGTTTCAGGGCCGTTACAGTAAGAGTGTAGAAGAGGGACTTGAAGGGAAGACAGACCACCCCTTGTCTCTTTACCCACTGAATACAAAATTGCATCTCAGCAGAAACTGCCAATGACAGGTTCCAGGAAGGACAGTATGAAGGAAGTTGCCATAACAGCCACCTCTTAATAACTCTAGCACCTCCTTCTTCTCCCCAGCAGGTGGGCAGGCTTTTGTAAGACTTGGCTGACTAGATAGTAGAAGGCATATGTTTAAACTTGGGGATAGAACTACTGCTTTACACAGTTCTTTTAATTCCCTATTTTCTGGGATTGAAAGACGTTTGGCAAAAGTTGCATCAAGAGACATATTGCAGAACCTTGGACTGAAATCCAGCCTCAGGAGTTTGAGCCATTATCCTGGGACCAATGGCTGGTACTGAAAATGAGAATCTTTGAAAAAGAGGTTGTGGTCATGCAAATTTTTTCTAGTTCTCTGACTGGAAAGAGAATCCCATCTGGCTGACTTCTCTTTTTCTTTACTTTCTTGTATGACTGTGTAGGATGTAAGATACAGTCACCAGAATAGTAGATTATATTGCTTAAGTGTTTCAGGTATGATTAAAATATGACATATGTGAAAATTTGCCTCCAGGAGAAACCATGTAATGGACAGTTTATGTGCATGATGAGGTTACCAAAAAGGGTTTTGTTTTTGTTTAATTTTATATGTATGGTGTTTTGCCTATAGTATATATGTATACCATGCTGGTGCCTACTGCTCAAGGAGGCCAGAAGTGGGCACCAGATCCCATGCAACTGTAGTTACAGATGATTATGACTGACATTCGGGTGCTGGAAATGGAACTTGGATCCTATAGAAGAGTAACCAGTGCTCTTAACCACTGAGCCATTATAGATAAATAGATAGATAGGTAGGTAGATAGATAGATAGATAGATAGATAGATAGATAGATAGATGATATTTAGCTTCACTCAACACAGTACACTTTATTTATTAATTTATCTGAGGCAAGGTCTCACCCTTAGGCTGGTCTAGAACTCACTACGTAGTCCAGGCTGGTTTCAGATTTGCAGCAATCCTCTCAACTACAGGAACAGTATCTAGGCTTGGGCCACCATGCTCAGCTTCCATGCAGTTATAGTGAGCCCTGGGCTTCTCCCCTTTGCAGAACCCTCACTTTTGCTTTGAGACCATTCAGATAAGTAAATAGAGAATAAGGGGTGTACAATGCAGATGATTGAAAGGTACCTCAAAGCCTACCCATATAGCATCTAACAAGTTTTATAGCACATTGAAAATTCCCTCAGAGCTAGGTGTTTTTGCAGTAGCATCAAAGGTTGGGGCTCTGTGAGACCTATTAATGGAAAGTCATTTGCTTCTGGTCTTGAGTCATAATATTGCAAGCTACACCAAACAGCAGAGTAAATCCAGTCCTAAAGAGACTGTGGAAGTAAGTATTTCTCTAATGAGATAATGTGTTTTTCCTTCCCAGAAAGTCACCTCTGGTACAGTCACTTTAGAACCACCTTGAGGTTTCTGGCTTTTCCTTTTTTTCTCTTCTCTTTTTTGGATGCTGATCAGAGCCCAAGGTTGCTTTTGCTGGTACTTTGGGCTTCCTTACTTTTTCTCCAAAGCTCTCTACCCTATTTTTGTTTTTTGGTCATGCAGCTACTGTCCTTCATCCTGAACAGCATGGCTTTCTCTTGTCCTGTTTCTCTTGTCCCCTTTCCCTAGAAGCTGCCAAGATTTCCAGCTTGCCTCCCCTGTTGTTTTTCTTTTAAACTCTAACAAAAATGTCTTTGATCTCCCTTCAGAGTCAACTCTTAAATTCTTTTATAAACATGGCTAAGAACCCTGAGAGGGAACCCCAGTTTCCCTAGTAACAGGTGACACCCACTGTAGAGCTCCCACAGTCTCTAATAGTGTAATGGTATCCCATGCCTATAAAACCAGCACTCTGGAGACCATGGGAAGTTGAGACATGGGAAGTTGAGACAGCCTGGGCTACATTGTTAGTTTCAGGCCAGAATGGGCCACAAAATAAGACTGTCTCAGGAAGAAAGAAAATGGAGGAAGGAAGGAAGAGGGGGAGGATGGATGGAAGGAAGGGAGAGAGAGAAAAGGAGGAAGGAAAGAAGATAGAAGAAAGGAGGGAAGGTGGGAAGGAGGAAAAGAAGGAAAGAGAAGGAAAAAGAAGAAGAAGAAGAAGAAGAAGAAGAAGAAGAAGAAGAAGAAGAAGAAGAAGAAGAAGAAGAAGAAAGCTTCCCCAGCCAGAGAAAAGAAGCTATCTTGAAGGACATACAGAGCCAATGGTAATCCCCCCAGGAAAGAACTTACTAGAATGAAGGGAAGGCAATGGCACTGTCACAAATACCAAGGACATGTTCATATTTATTCAGTAAAATGAGAATCTCAAAAAAAAAATAAGATTGAAGCACATGCCAGGCCTTGGAAAACAGGACATAGGGGAGTCTGTCTCAGAGGCAACCAGATGGGCATAGTAGGGAACAGAAAGGCCTGGGAAGTCTGGCAGGTGGACAGGAGCAGATGACCCAGAGAAACATGGCCAGCGTTCTTTTTCCTTATGTGACAAATGGACTCTATGTGTCACTTTTTTTAGCAAAACTGATAGGCTGACATTGTACAGTGGTGGGCTAAATGTTTTGATGCATCCCTATCCCATGTCTCAAACCATGCTGTCTTCCTCTTTCCCCCATTCCTACTCAAAACTCATAGCAATGAGTTAAAGAGCCAGAAAGAGAGGGTACAACTCTAAAGGGAGTGACCCAGAATTTTTGTTTTGGAGGCTGCAGCTTTTCTCTCCCAGGGTGCTGGAATTCTCCAGTTGTTCTCAACTCTACTTGGAATGCTGGCATTAGACGAAAATCCCAAGTCGGATGTGTAAGGTTTGGAATCCACAGAGAAAAGTGTGTCTCACCTTTAGTTCACTGGATTTCATGACAATGACACATAGAGAAGCCTATAATTAATGCAGGTCCAAAGTACACAGAAGCATACATATTAACTTATTTGGATTCAAGGCAATGCACTAATATTTCACAATTTAAAGTTTTTATAAAACAATAGATATTGGGCATGGTAGCACACATCCATAGTCCCAGACCTTGAGACTCTAATGAAGGAGAGTGGCAAGATCAGGTCAATCCAGGCTCCATAATGAGGTTAAAGATCATCCTATGATCAAGGAACAAAGCTGTTCCTATTTTCTAAGTGTTTGTGCATTGGCTTGATTTTGTGTCATTCTATTTTTGATTGATTTCTTTTTTGAAAGAGGGAGCAAAGTCATTGAGGCATGTTTTTTTCTTCTGATAGTCTCTAACAAACACTATGATATAACATTAAGAAACTTAACTACTGAAACAAATTCAGTACATCTGATCTTACATAAAGGAATGAGAGAAAAGAAAGGTTTTTGCCTAATACAGACAGACAGACAGACAGACACACACACACACACACACACACACACACACACACACACACACACACAATATATTATTGACAAACTTCATGACAATTGCTGTCCTCTTTTATGACTGGCCATGTGAGTGTAGCTCGTACATAACAACTTAACAACTACCTTCTTTTACTACCCATTGTTTATCATTAGTTATCATAGTTCTTTACCTAGTACAACAACATGCTCAGTTTTATTTGAAGTTTCCCATTGGTCTTAAACACAGGACATGGCACACTTTAAGGGCCCAACTGCATTGCAGCTTTTTTCTTAGCAACACTATCTTTTTTATTTTGTTTTGTAGGAGCTGTTCGTTTGTTTTATTTATTTACTTTTGGTGGTTCCCCCCCTTTGTTTGCTTGTTTGCTTTTTGAGACAGGATTTCTCTGTATAACAGCTGTCTGTCCTAGAAGTCACTTTGTAAACCAAGCTGGCCTGGAACCCACAGAGATCCACTTGCCTGCCTCTGCCTCCTGAGTGCTGGGATTAAAGGCTTGTGCTACTGTCACCCAACTTGGTTAAAATTTTGAGGTAGGGTCACATGTAGGACCCAGGCTGGCCTTGAACTTGCTATTGAATTGTAATGTAACCCAATAGTTGAGCACAATAATTGCCCGGTCCTCCAACAGGTAGGGCTGCGGAAGGGCCAGTCCATCTGGTCTCTTCCTGGGGCTGAGCAGGATGGAGAGTGTTGACAACCCAGACTTCCTTCCTCGTCAATAGAGAGAACCACACTGAGTTGGGAGCCTTGTCAAAGCAGGATCTCATTTTATTGCACCAGGCATGGGCTTATATAGATTTGAGAAAGAGAGTGGGAACCTCAGGATAGGTGTAAGGGCCAATAAGGTTTCACCACACTAGCAGTAGCTGGGCAGAGGCAGTTTTGCTAAGTCACTCCTATGCAGAAGTGATAGACCAAAGACAGGTGGACAAACTCTAGCCAGGCTCGGGAAGTTCCACTAGGCCTTGCATCCTGGCCTTTTTAGGCCCAACAAATAATCCCAGCTAACAGAGTAAAGTCATTTTAGTCTGTTGACTCGATGTCATGAGTAGCCTAGAAAGGTTGGGTGGCACTGGTAAGGTTTCAGGCATTACACTGGCCTGCCCCTGTCATCTGGCAGAATGCACTCAGGCAGTACTCTGGTCAGCCCAGGGTTCCATGAGTACAAGTCTGCAGGCAGGTGTAAAGGACCCCTTTAGAAGTCAGAACCCTGCCCACTTATGCTCTCTTTTGTTTTCTCTTTTGTTCTTTTTGCCTTCCAGCTCTGCTCATCTCTCTCTCTCTCTCTCTCTCTCTCTCTCTCTCTCTCTCTCTCTCTCTCTCTCTCTCTCCCTCCCTCCCTCCCTCCCTCCCTCTCCCTCTCTCTCCCCTTCTGTTCTCAGTGTCTCTATATCTCTTTCCTTTATGGAATTCTGAAAGAAAAATACCATGTTCAGGCATACTGAAAAATCATTTCATAAAATTCAGCACTCTTTCCTCAGATTTCATATAGACCAAAAGAAGGAGATTATATATAAAAAATACTCCAAGCTGATCTCTAGATCTACATGCAGCAGAGGCCAATCTTGAAGTCCTGATTTTCCTGATTCCATCTTCTGAGTCCTGTCCAAAAACAAAAAATAAATAAGAAATATCTGTTATATGCTATTACTTGAATGAAACTTGACTTAAAGAACATTAAACTGGGCAGTGGGGGTACAGGCCTTTAATTCCAGTACTCCAGACAGGCAGATTTCTTTGAGTCCAAAGCTAGCCTGGTCTACAAAATGAGTTCCAGGACAATCAGGGCTGTCCTGCGCTACCGTCTCGCCAGCAAGAACGACACGGCACACTCAGGATCCTTCTGCAGTAAAGCTTTAATGCTCTTGAGAGGGAGAGCATAAGCTTACAGGACAGAGAGACCCCAAACACACAAAACCCATCCCTTATATAGGCTAGCAGCCTCTGCCTTGGATGTGTCACCCCCTGACTGGCTGCTGCTCATCGGCCCATATGACGCCACGGGAGAGGCAGGGACCCAGGGTTTGACAGTTACCCAGCGCATGCGCATCTCTCCATCTCTCCTGTCTACCAACGGTTTTGACAGTTACCCAGCGCATGCGCATCTCTCCTGTCTACCAACGGTACTTGTAACGGCTCCCTACACAGGGCTACACAGAAAAAAAAAAAAGAAAATATATATATATATATATATATATATATATATATATATATATATATTACATAAGCGTTAAGCTTGGCAGTGGTGGTGCACACCTTTAATAGCAGCACTCCAGAGACAGAGGTATGTGGATCTCTGTGAGTTTGAAACCAACCTGAGTGAGTTTCAGGATAGGCTCCAAGGCCACACATAGAAACCAAACCCCATCTTGGAAAACAAGATGTATCCATCTTAGTGTACAAGTATATACTACAATGCTTGCATAAAACAAAATTGTCTAACAATATACTTCTCAAAACATACCTCAGGGCTGAGCATTGGGTATATGCTATGTAACCTAGTAACCAGAATTTGATTCTTGGAGCCCACATAAAAGTGGAAGGAGACAACTGACTCCACAAAGTTTTCTTCTGACTTCTACACATGTTCTGTGCCATGTGCACACACTAATAATAAATTAGGAACTTTTTGAGACACAGCCTCACTATGTAATCCTGACTGGCCTGGAACACAGTAACAAAGACCAGTCAGATCTCAAATTCTCAGAGATAGGACTCCTTAAAGGGTTAAAGGTGTGCGCCCCATGTCTGATTATAGATGAGATTTTTTATTAAAAAACTCAATTATTAGGCAACATGTGACTGTGTTGTATAATGTCAATTAATATTCGTAATAAAAAATTCCTAGAAATGGAAAGAATGATGGCTGCCAAGATGAAGGACTAGAGAAACGGGGAGATTTTAGTAGGTATAGACTTTTAGTCCTGCAAGATGGAGTCTTGAACAGTAGCAAGGCACAGTGACACATGCCTGCACTCCCAGTCAGGAGGCTGAAGCATGAGGACTGTGGATTCTAGGTCAGTCTGAGCTACATAGTGAAACTCTGTCTTAAAAAAAAAAAAAAAAGAGTTCTGAAGATTGATTGTGTAATAATGTGACTATACTTAAAATCATTACCATTGAAATGTACACTTAGAAGTGGCTAACACAGAACTGGGGTATAGCTCAGTTAGTGTTTGCCTCACAGGCATGATCCTCTCAGCACATAAGCTGGAGATGGTGGTACATATCTGTAATGTCAGCATTCCCGAGGTAAAGACAGGAGGATCAGAAGTTCTAGGTCATTCTTAGCTATATAGCAAGTTGAAGAGCAGCCAGGCTACACAAGACCCTACTTATAGACAAACACAAAACAAGAAACCAATGTCCCCCCAAACTAGAAAATCACTAATAAATATTTTTCCTGTTTGCCAAAATAAAAAATACAAAGAAATAGAAGGAATTTTTTCTTGATATGCTAAAGATTGCCGTGACAAAAATTGCATTTTTGAAGACCACTAAGATTAAGCTTTAAAACAACAAAACAAATGCCCACTTTTCTGATTCTGGTGGTTAGGGTGTATGACTTGGTTGGGTCCCACCAAACAGCAGTAATGTGAGACTCTAGAACTGAAACAAGAAAGTGCAGGAAAAACATACCCGTTTCACCAATGGGAACTGTGCAGAAGTAGGGTGGTCCTCCGCTACCTGCAGAATCAATGGTTTATTCATCTGATTGACAGATGACATTTTTTTTTAAAGGAAGGGTCTTACTATGTAGCCCTAGCTAGCATGGAACTCAAAGAGATCCTCCTGTGTCTGCCTCAGGAGTTCTGGGATGAAAGGCATGCACCACCACACCTGACCTGTGTGTGTGTGTGTGTGTGTGTGCACCTGTGTGTATGTAGCCATGAAGGCCAGGAGAGGGAATGGATCTTTTAGAGCTGGAGTTACAGGTGATTATCAGGTGGTTATGAACTATCCCATATGGTTGCTGAGACAAGGTCCAGATTCTCTGAGTGGCAGCCCTCTTTTTAAATTTGATTTTTAAAAAAGTGTTTATTTTTCAGTGTGTGTGTGTGTGTGTGTGTGTGTGTGTGTGTGTGTGTGTGTGTTAACTGCATGTATGTCTATGCATCACCTGCAAGCAATACCCAAGGAGGCCAGAAGAAGGCAGAGATTGCCCTGAGACTGGAGTTATAGATGCTGTAAGCTGCCATGCAGGTGCTGGGAAGAAAAGACAGTGTTCTTAACTGCTCAGCCATCTCTTCAGCACCCACCAAGCACTATGTACTGAAACATCTTTCCAACCCCATCAGATGACTTTTTTGATTGAAGAGCTCTCCATATCAGTGATAGATACATTACCAATAAGGGTCAAGGAAGAACTGATAAAGAGATCTTCTAGTATTCTTGATTCTTGATATCATTTTCCCCACCTTTATGTAATGTTAGAAGGCAAAGTCTATGAATTGCCATAAAAACGATGCAAGGGTGGTGACAGGGAATCAGAAGGTAAAGGCACTTACCTCACAAGTCTGGTGCCTGAGTTTATCTCTGGAACCCATATAAAGGTGGAAGGAAAGAAGTGATGCCACAAAGTTGCTCTTTGACAGGCATGAGTGTGTGTATGTGTGAAGAAAACTATTGCATTCCAGAAAAATCAGAGATTTCATTTTTCAAAAAACAAATAAACAAACAACCCCCCCAAAAGCTATTGAAGCTGGGGATTTAGCTCATTTGGTGACATGCTTGCCTAGCATACATGAAGTCCTGTGTTCAATCCACAGCACTACTAAACAAAACTACTGCAACAAATGAAAAGACTTAAATAAACTGGCCACATTAATCCACTTATTTTTTTTAAAGGGATTTTCACCTTAATTTGTCAATAGCCAGGTAAAAGTGTAATTTTAAAATCCCATCCCGCTATATTTTGCATTTTATTCATTTTAAACATGCAGAAAGGTTTTCCTGTCATGAATTCAAAGAATAATTTAGTATTTCCCTCTAGCAATCAATTTCAGTGGAATGAATTCTAAGTCTTCTTGAGATCATATTTAAATAGCTGTCAGTAAATTTGAATGACAAGACCATATAGCTGAATCACATAAGTGATTTGATAATAAAAAACTAGTAAACATACATCTGCATTTTGAAAGTCAAACTCCCTAACAAAATCTGTACATGTGGGACTAGATGAGAATACATCATTAACATCTGCTATTCTCAAAATCTGCATGCTTAAATTTGAAAATAATCATCTCCTGGTAAATTTTAAATCCCATCCCAGGGCCAGAAAGATGACCCAGTGGGTTCATACTTAGAAATTCAAAGGAATAAAATACTCTCAAGTAAGTTTATCAACAATTGATTGCTGCTCCACTGCTATACTACAGAAACTGCAAATCATTATTGAAAGACATGAAAATTGAGGCTATAACTAGTAGAAGGAAGAGTACTTGCCTGAAAAAGATTAAGAAGAAACAACTTGGAAGTAGCAATGTTCAATTACTAGCACCATAATATGAATAGAAAGGTAGCCTTTGTTAAGAAGGTCATATGTGTGAGGTAACACATGCCTATCAGCAAACAAAACAAAACAATCTCTGTAAACAACGTTGTTGGACACTTTGTTGAAATCCAAACAAAGCCACAGACTAGTTGATACTCTAACAATTTTAGCCTTTTAAATTTAAAATTTGTACTAATTACATAAGTAAACAACCCTGGTATAACAACTGCAATCCCAGGAATTGGCAGGCGAAGGCAGGAAGATCAAAAGTTCAGTGTCATCTTTAGCTACACAGTGATTTTGAGGTAAACTGGACTTCATGAGATACTCTACCCCCACTACGCACACAGAAAATAATACGACAAAAATCCGGTCTAAACAGACAGATTGACACACACACAAACCTTGTTATTTTAAAAGAAAAGTGCCCTTATGATCTTTCATTCCCAACTTAGAATTAATTTGTTGTGTTCAATCAAAAATCGTGTTGGGGATTTGATTAAGTTGCATTGAGTTCTATGCGATCGGTTTGAAAATCTATTACTATTTGAATCAAATGGAGATTTTGCAAAAAAGTTGAGCTCTGTGAGGATGCTGACAAACATAGCAAGTGCAAAGAACAGGCCTGTATGCCTTGACGAATCCTTTGATCCTTTTATTTGATTTATTATTCATTAATAAGTTACCTTGCTTCCTACCACCCTTGCAAAGTGGGAGGAGGAAGGGAAAAGGCATTCAGTGCTCTTCTCAATCAGCGTTTCCTCCTGTGTGTTTTCAGAGGACACACTATTTGAAACAGTGGAATTGAAGGTAAGGATTGGGAAACAAAGAATGAAGTAAAGAATGCAGATTGGATATACTTCACTGGGAGGCCATACATACCCCGAAGTTCACCAGCAGGAATCCTACATGGATCTTAGGGCTGTGGAGAAATGATATTTAAATTGGGGGTGGAAGGGGGATGGGGAGCAGATTGGGTGAGAGTTCCTAGAGTACCAGGGGGTCTGAGGTGGAACCGGGCTGCACGAGTTGGAGAAAGAAGTTACAGGTACTCCAAACACTTGGGACAAACAGCACAAGTGCATGAATCAGTGATGGGTGCACCAGAGGCAAGGAGAGATGCATTTGGAGCAATAAGAAGTTGACGCGATTATGCAAATCGATGAATACCAGGTTAAGGACTTCGGAGTTTGTTCTGGGACACCAGTAGATACTCTTGAACAGAAATGTAGCTAGATCCCAAGCCGGCTTAAGGTTACTGTGGCAAACCAGGTGGTCCTGTCTCGGCCCGCAGGACCACTCTTCCACCTGCAGGGGGCGCTGTCAGGGCCGGGCGTCCTCCCGCCCCATCCCTGGTTGCTCTAGGACCGGTGTGCTCGGAACTCGACTACTCTGCCTGGGATGGGACTAGAGAGTTCAGCCGCACCCCGGTGCGTCACCTCCGCTCTGGCAGAGAGGCTGCCCAGCACTGCGGGGTGGCGCCAAGGGGAGCCTCTGCGCTTGCGCCGCCGATCGGGCGACCACTGTGTGGAAACGCACGCGTCTGAGCCTGGTATTGCTGTCTACCTCTAGGCATTTGCTTTTGTCGTAAGAGATGTAGGCAGACAGTTGAGAGAAGCTCGAGACTTGCAGGACTTCAGTTGCTCTGGCTTCCCCTGTGGGAAGCAAATTCCCTTGAGCCGCTTGTTCTGTCTGCAGCCCGAACTTCACACGAGTGGAAACTTTACCTAGCCTCTAAAGTCGACAATCCATGTTCCTGGGGCTTGTTTCCTTTTGCACTTAAATCAGATTCCTAGTTGAAGGGAATCTTGGAGTTGAATTACCAATCCTTTAATGATCTCTTGACATCTTGAAGAGAGTAAGTGTAGATTTGCTTACAAAATCGCAAAAGTCAACTGTTTTTCTGCGACATACATTCATACATACATACATACATACATACATACATACATATACATACATACATGGGCTCAGTTTGTAGCTGTGGCTCTGGCTGTCCTGGAACTCACTATGTAGACCAGGCTGGCCTCGAATCTACACTGAATCTCTTGTCTCTGCCTCCCGCCAAGTGCTGGGATTGAGGACTAGCGTTACTACACGAGACAACTCCTTGTGTTCTTACTTCAAGTAACCTCCATGCGAGGAGATCATAAAGAATAGACACTGAGTGATAAGAAATAGTGACACATAGTTGACTCTAAGAGATGATAGTTAATTAAACTCATCAAAAAAGGCTTCTTGGAGGTTAAAACTAGCTACGTGAAGAGCTAGGTGCTCCAGATTGGGAAAAACTGTGATTGATAGTTGTGAGAAAATGTTAAAGAGTATTTTAAGTAGGAGTCAGGTGCATAGCTTTGTGCAGAACTTTGAAGTGTGTGTTCTTTAGTTTTTGAGATAGCATTTCATGTAGTGCTGGCTAGCCTGGAACTCACTGTGTATCTGAGATTGTCCTTTATACCTCCCAAATGCTGGGATCTGAGGCTTGTGCCACCACTCTCACTTTGAAATGTATTTTAATATTAACGAGAAGCCAAGATAGTTTTCTATAGAGAGTTGATTTGGTTCAGTCATTTTGGCCACACAAACCAGTCGCTGAAAATAACTGATATGTTTGTTGGGTCTTTGAAACTCCTTTTTCATCGCCTTCCTAAGCTGTAGTACCACTGCCTCTCTTAAAAGTTTGTGTGTGGTGCTCCTGCCGCTGAACATGTATGAAGGCCAAAAGACAACTTTTAGCAGTCAGTTTTTCTTTCTACTGTGTGGGTCCCTGAGACAGAACTCTCAGGTTCTCAGGCCAAGCCATTTTACCAGTAGGCCTGCTCTGCTGTAACTCAGATGATTTATGGATGGACTTCAAAAATGTCACCTTGAACATGTTCAAAGTATGGGGGATTTTTAAAAAAGGTGTATATTCTGTGTGTATATTATAAAAGGGAAAATGTGAAAAGTTAATTCAGATTCTAGGAGATCGTTTAAAGATTAAGACACTGGTTTCAAACATTTTCCATATGTGAGATCTTGTTTATTGTACTCAAAAGCAGCAGGACATAATGTCAATTTGGTTGGTTCTTCAAACTGTCTTCTCATCTGTGAAACGAAAACTCTGAGAACTAAAAAGACACTTTACTCTGAAAGTGTTTAATGGTAAAGCATAGTGTGCCACGCTGTTGTATCTGCACCCTGGGATGGAAGGACAATTCGTAGATACTGCTTCTATAGCATTCTGGGATCTCCATGTCTCTCTTCTGGGGCGTGTACCAGGAGGAAAAACAAAAACTTTTTTTTTTTTTTTTTTTTCCAGAAGCTAATTATCCAGCTGAAGCCATGAAAGATACAAAGCAGGATGGACTAAGTCCATAAATAAATGCCCGTGGGTTTGCATAGACACGACCAATAACTACTAAACGTATACATTTTCATGTTATGGAAAGGACGATCTCTCCTCCCATCGAGCAAATACTGAGCAGTAGTTTTTGTGAGAAGGAACTTATCTTTTGTGCAATCTGTTTGGTATACAGTGCATGCTCAAGGCACTCCTTATCTTCATGTTGGGAACAAAGTACACACACCCCTTTTCTGAGACCCAGTGCCTTGGGATCTCCCAGAGCGAGATGGGCTCCGGGCCTACGGGACCACACAAAGGGGGCACTTTGCCTGCTCGCACACCCCCACGCCCGGGCCCTCCAGTCCTGGGTTTGCCTTCAGGGTCCCTCGGCCCCGCCCCTGCAGTGCCCTCCCAGCCTCTTGCGCGCGGCCCTCCTCATCCGCGGGGAGCCGGAAAACCCGGAGCGAACCGGCACGGGCCGGCGGCGCATGCTCAGTCGCGGGCAGGTTCAGTTTGCTATTAGGAAGCTCCGGCGCTACACCGGCGGCGGCGGCGGCGGCGGCGGCGGCGGCAGCGGCAGAGCGGCCGGACTCCCCAGCAGTGACCTCGGGCCCTTCCCCGGCCCCCGGGCTCCGCCCCGCTCGAGCCCCGCGCTCGACTTCCCCGCAGGCGAACGGGCGCCCCCGGCTAGAGCGCCCTCCACGCGCGTTCTCGGCGGCCCAGGCCGTGCAGGGAGCGCAGTCCGGGTTGCGGGCAGCCAGGGGCGGAGCGGGGGCCTGCCCCGGGGCGGTGGTGCGGGATGCCTCCGCCGCCACCGCCGGGCCGCGTTGGTTCTCCGCGACCGGCGCGCGTGTCGGGTGGGTGTCCGGCCGCGGGCCTCGCCCCCCAACCGCCTCGCCAGCGCTAGCCGGGCCGCGCGGCGCCCCGAGGGGGCCGGGCTGAGCGCGGGCTGCGGCCCTGCTCCGCGCCGCGAGCCGCCGCCCCTCCGCCCGCCCCGAGGCGTCCCGAGGGCACCATGCAGGCGCAGCAGCTGTCCTACGAATTTTTCAGCGAGGAGAACGCGCCCAAGTGGCGGGGGCTGCTGGTTCCTGCGCTGAAAAAGGTAGTAGCCCAGAACCGGCTTCCCGGCCGCGGGCCGGCCGAGGGCGGGGAGGCGGGGCGCACACTGCGTCTTTCTCCTTGGTCGGCGGGGTCCCCGGGAGGACTGCACTGGCAGCGAGATTCCCCGCGCCCGGCTGCTCCAGCTGTTGACACTCGCCCGGGGTGCGTGGGAAGGCCGCACACAGTCGAGGAGGGTTGGCCGGGATAATCCAAGCGCGGAGGCGACGGTTGGAGGAGCCTCGGTTTACCGTGGAGGTCAAAGAAGGCCACTGCCTACCTTCTTGGTCTTAGCGAGCTGCGGTCGGCCTCCCGTTTTAGGAGTCCAGTGTGCTCTTACTGACTGGAGAGTGCCCTGGCCACCCCGCTTGCCTAAGTAATTGCGAGGTAGCCTGCCAGCAAGAACATGGCCTGCTTGGCTTTGCTCGCCCTAAGTCTTAACTCCAGGTTCTCTTGACACTCCCCCACCCCCATTACAGGGGTGATGCACTTGTCACTGTGTTCAGATGAGTTCTTGGGAGTCTGAGAATCTTCGAACCCTTGTTTGGTTTGGTGTTTTGCATTTTTAGTCTTTGTGTGTTACTTTGAGTTTCCCAGAGGTTGAAGTAAATTATTTGAAAATGTTGCTACATTTTAAAAGCTCCCAAAGCAACAGTTTGAACAGTCTGTCGTTTGGTTTGGTTTTTTGAATTTTTTAGCCATTGTTTTTAGTTTGCTAGTGGCTAAATCTTAAAAGCTTTCAAAGAAACACTGTTACTTAGAATACGGTACTAAGACATCTAAAACAGGTGTTTGAATGGATTTTTAAAACAAACATTGTTTTTGTTCTCATTTGCCTTACCTGTAAAAATTGCTTTACCCTTTGAGTAGTTTTAATCTAGATTTCTCGTTGCTCAAATAATTTTCAAGGTATCTTTGCTAAATTACAGCTTTGTTTCCATTGAGAATTGAGAGTATTTGCTGTACTATTGTGTGGAGGCTTTTAATATACCAGGGAGTTTTGAAGGTGCTTCATAGTCCTTAAAGGCCAGCAACTTTTAGTTTCTCCTTTGCCCTGATTTTGTTTTTATTTTTCATATTTAGGTTACTGGTTTCTATCCTCTAGTGTCTCACTGCTTACAAACCTCTGTGATGTTTTCTAAGGAAATCAAAGAGACCACCTTGTGCATACTTTGTTCATTAATGATCCCATGAGGCCTCATTCCATTTTGACATTGGTTTCACCTGCACACTTGACTGCTTGTAGAAGTAGAGAAGTATGCCTTGTGATGCTTGAAGCTTGGTATCTTGACAAGATGAGAGAGACAAGTTGATTTATATGTATAAAAGCCCTCACAGAACATTACCCCCTTTGGGGTATTTGGCTTAAGGAAACCTCCAGAATAACTCTTGAGAACCCTTTGAAGTGGTGGAAAATACATTGTAGAAGTTGGCAGACCTCTCTAACCTGCCACATGGGCGGCCCTTGCTGAAATCTATTCAGACATTTTGTTTGGCTGACATTGTGATGCTTTTGTTTTTCAATTTATGTAATTAGTTGCCAGTATCTTAAATGAGAAATAGCACATACAGGCTGAATTTTTATTTTTTTTTCCTTGATTTATAGACAATCTTGCCATACATTTTCACACAAATGTATGGCAAATGTATGTGTTGCTGATGTTCTATAGCCTCATGGTTGATTTGTTTTTCCACTTCAAACAGAGATATCCCTGAAGAGATGTGTTTACAGAGTCTTCTAAGGTGCAAGGTTCTTCTCGTCATTTAAATTCTCACCTACAATGCTCTTAAGATCCCTAAGACAAGACTGGACATATTTCTCATAATCTGAATATGCTCTTCTAGTACTGAATTATCTTCTGTGTGCTGGGCATTTCATGTAGATGTGTCCTTGGACATTTTGTGTGGGTGTGTCCTTACCTTGAACTATTTCTTCAGACTTGTATAAACTACTTGTATAATGCGTAACTATGCCTTTTCTTACCGGAGGCTTTTTGGACAGGCTGTTCTTTTATCTGGTCTAATAATACTCAACCTCAGAGATTTTCCCAAACCCTCAGGGTTGAGTTGATAGTGCTCCATTGTTTCCTCCCAGCATCCTATCCTAATGCAGTGAATTTTAAGTTCCAATTTACCTATCCATGCTCTCAATCCCCAACCAGAGAATAGGAATGTTATCTTACCCTACTGGACTTCTATACATGGCTGTGCCTGACACCTGTTAGGACACATTTCGGACAAGTGCCTTTGTGTGTTACTTTTGAGTTTGCCAGAAGTTAAAGTAAATTATTTGGAAGTGTTGCTACATTTTAAAAGTTTCTAAAGCAGCATTGTAGACTTAGTAAATCTTCAAACTGTCTTCCCTCTTTTGGTTTGGCGATTTGAATTTTTAGCCTTTGTGTCTTACTTTTAATTTGTCCATGGCTAAAGTTATTTGGAAATGTTGCCACATCCATAAGGGGAAACTCAAAATAAAACTACCCCCCACCACCAGTTTTTAACTTCTTGGTTAATGGCTTTAGAATTTTATTTGTTTGGCTCAAAACTCTGAAGTCATCCCTGCCTCTTCTCTGTGTACTGCTGCCCACCTTCAGGCAAAACCTTATGTTTATCAACCTCTAACATGCTTTTGTAATCTGTTCTCCTAACTGCTTGGAGTTTCCTCTCCCAGATGATTGTGATAGCCTCTCAACCGAGTCCCTTGCCCCAGCCCATTTGCCTTTACATATTTCAGAGTTATAATGTGTCTTTGAAAATGTTAAATATTTATTCAGAATTGTTGATGTCTTTTAATTGAAAATGTTTTAGCATGGAATTTATAAGATGGCTCTACCCTGACCTTCATATTTGATTTCCTATTAAAATCTTTCTAGGTAGGACTGCTACTTTTCCTGAATATATTAGGCCCCATGGTATCTGTTCTACTACATCTATCACAACCCACAAATACATGATGCTTGTCTCAGAACAAGTATTTGCCCTTGGCACTGAGGATAAATGGCACAATTTTAAAAGGTGGTAGCAGGTATGTCTAGAGAAAAAGCTCGTTTTTAAGCAAGGGTTTTTGTTTTTTAGACAGTCTCATCTTGTAGCCCAGACTAGTCTTGAATGTACAGCTTAGCTGACCTGGCTCATCCACCCTAGGGCTGGGGTCATAAGTATAGTCTAGCACATCTGGCCAATGAGGAAGTAACGGTTGATTTGAATTTTGATCAAGAAAGGGAAGAATGGGACCTAAGGTAAGAGAGAGAAGCTGCATACTGGTTTACTAAAAGTTCATCTAAGAGGAGATACGCATTTGCTTTAGGATGGATGCTATGTGAGTGTTATTGAAAAGGCAGAACTGTCAGGACTTAGTCCCTCACTGATTGCAGAAATATTAAGAAAGTGGGAAGAATCTTTTTAAGTTTGCAGTCATGCTGATATTAAAGACTTTTTGGATTTTCTAGGCATATTTCTCCAGTTGGCAGCTCAGTTTTGATACTGGATGCAGCAGATTTGGAAGTCTGAGATAGAAACCTATATGAGGTCTGTGTCTACAGAAAGTACAAGCCCACCATCCCAGCTTCTCAGGAGATCAGGGCAGGAAAATTAAACATTCAAAGCTAGCCTGAACAAGTTTTGCAAGAACCTGTCTCAAAAAAAAAAGTAATGAAAGGACTAGGGGATGTAGTACAGTGGTATAGTAGTGTGTGTGAGATCCTGGATTCAACCTCCATTACTGGCAAACATACATATGAGTATTTGTGGTAGGTCTGTTCAGCTCCAAGCAAAAATCTAAATATCTATGTGCCTATCAGTAATCAACAAGGAAATGAATGAACAAATTGTATATAGCCATATAATGGAATAAAAGGGAATGTGGGTTACTGATACACATGGCAATATGGCCAGCCCATTTAATAACTGATAAAGCCACGCTAAAACAGCATATTCTATATAACTGTACTTTCATAAAATCCCAGGAAATACAAACTAATGAAGATAGACTTTTAGGTTAGGTATGTTGACATACTCCTGTCATCACAGCACTTGAGAAGTGAAAGCAGAGGACCAGGAGTTAAGGTCATATAGGGAGTTTGAGACTGAAAGAACAATAACAAAATGGAAGAGACTTTTATGTTTCCTTATCTTGATTGTGCTAATAGTATCATATGTTGGTATATGCTAGGCACTGTCAGATTATACAAGTTAGATATATACAGTTTATTGTTGTCTCGTTTCTCAATGAATACCAATATAGTTATCATCTAGGTTCTATTACTGTTTCACCATGGTTGCTTTATCACATGTCTGTTCACTCTTACCTTCCATCAATCTATTGTTTTGCTTTGAGATAGTCACTCACAATGTAGCCCAGGCTGGTCTCAGACTAGTGACAACCATCCTGTCTCAGCCCCTCCCACTCAGTGATGAGCTGCTAATGCCAAACTCACAGAGATCAGGATGTACCACCATACTTACTTGATAATCTGATGATTTTTATACTTTCAAGTATAAGCACATATTATTCCTAAATGCTCCAACCTGCATCAGTAACAATCAATAGCTTTTTTTTTAACAGTCCTTTTGTTTTTATAAGAAGTTTATGTACAGTGGAATATACAAATGCTATTTGTACTGCTTAATGAATATATACTATCAAAGTCTCTAATAAAATGTAGGCTATTACCATGGCTCTTAAAGTTCCCTTCATGCCCTTCTAATCAACTCCTGCCCCTCCTTCCAGAGATAGCCATTGTTGTAACCTTTCATCATCCCACCATAGGTTAATCTTATCTGCTGTGGAACATCATGTAAATGGATTCAAGTAGTGAATATTTTTAGTGAAGCATTTGAGATTATGCTTTAAGAATTCAGTCCCTTTTTTTTTTTCCATCATGTGACTATGTCACAATTTGTTTATCTAGTGAGTGGATATCTCATGCTTTAAATTTGTAGCTATTAAAAGCTGCCATAAATGTTCTTTTAAAATTGTAAAATTGCATTTATGTGTTTGTGCATGTGTGTACATGCATGCATGAATGTGGAGTCAAAGGACAACTTGTGTGAATCTTTCTGCCATGTAGATACCTCTTGGATCAAACTCTGGCATGGTGGCAAGTGAGCCATTTCACAGTCTCCAATATTTCTTTTTGTTGTTGTTGAGACAGTGTCATGTAACCCAGGCTTGCCATGAACTCCTGATCCTCCTGCCTTTGCCTCCTAAATGTTGGGATTACAAGTGCTCGCATTCAGCTTCCATGATTCTTATACAAGTCTAGATATAAACATATTTCATTACTTGTACATTAATACCAAGAGACATGGCATATAGGGTGGGTGGGTGGGTGGGTGGGTGGGTGGATGGATGGATGGATGGATGGATGGATGGATGGATAGATAGATAGATAGATAGATAGATAGATAGATAGATAGATAGGAGAAAGAAGATAGGTAGATAAACTGTTTATGAGAAATTGCTAGACATTTCCCCCAAAATATAGTTGTACCATCTTAGGTCATTATTGATAAATGGAAGTTCCTTGTCAGTATTTGGTGTTATTAGTCTTTACTATTAATGGCTTAAAGTGCTAGCTTATTTTACTTAGCTTTGTGTCCCCTTGCAAATAATTATATTGATTACTTGTTTATGTTCTTTTTTGCAAGTGTGTGTGTGTGTGTGTGTGTGTGTGTGTGTGTGTGAAGTCACAGGAGAACTTACAGGAGTTGATTTTCTCCTCCCACTCTATGGGTCTCCAGGATCAAATTGAAATCATCCGGCTGGGCAGCCTTTACCCTCTGAATCACCTTGTTGGCCCGCTGCTTTCATATTCTTATTAGTCATTCTTGTATATTCCTTTTGAAAGTGCCTGCTTAACTGTTTTGTTCTTCACAAGACATTGAATTTTTTTTTTTTTTTTAGCATTATAAGATAGCTTACATATTCTGATGGCTATCCTTTTGATAATGTGGGGTTTTTTGGTTTTTTTGTTTGTTTGTTTTGTTTTTTTTTTTTTGCCACAGGGCCTCATGTAGCTCTAGCTGGCCTTGAACTCAGGGTCCTCATGACTCTACCTCTAAGTGCTTGCATCATAGGTGGGTATTACCATGCTGGGTGTGAATATTTACTTTCCTAGTAGTGTTTTTTTGACAAGTAAAATTATAAATTATCCATCTATTCATCATCTATCCATCCTATCCATCCATGGTCTCAAGTAGCCCAGGCTGGACTTGAACTGCTGTATAGCTGAGGCTGGCTTTGAACTCCTGATCCTCCTTCCTCCACATCCCAAGTTCTATGTAACCATGCATGCTTTTCTTTGTTTGTTTTGTTTTTTATTTTAAGTGGAGGTCTCACACTGTAGCCCAAGTTGGCATGAAATTCACCACAGGCCAGATTGTCCTTAAACTCATAATCCTTCTGCTTGTACTTTTCAAGGGAGCCCCCCAAGCCAGCTACATAAAAATTTTGAAGGATCACTGTATATTTCCTGGGGCATAATTAACTAACTGAGAACTAACCTATTGGCAGTAAGTCCATGTAGGAAATTTTTGTACACATTTGTAGAAGGGATGATGGTGGCCTTGACTACAGCAATAGCTGTGAGGATAGAGTAAGTGGAACAAATTTTTAGAGATTTAGAAGCATATTGGTGATTGAAGGACAGAGTAATAAGAGGCATCAAAGAAGATTCCTAGGTTTATGACTTAAGGGTCTTAATGGTATTGAAAGACGAAGGAAATGAAAGGAAAGTACATTTGGAAAACAATAAGAAACCATCAAGATGGCTCCTGAAGTAAGGATGCTTACCACCAAGTCTGCTAATCTGAGTTAGATCCCATCATGTGGGTCCAAGATGACCCAATGGCTGCCCTTCCAGAGTTCAATTCCCAGCACCCACATGTCAGTGTGTAAAGGCAGTTCCAGGGGATCTGACACCCTCACACAGACATACAAGATGTCAAAACACCACTGCACATAAAATAAATCAGTCTTGCTGGGCACAAGCCTTTAATCCCACCACACCGGAGGCAGAGGCAGGCGGATCTCTGTGAGTTCGAGGCCACCCTGGACTACAGAGCAAATTCCAGGACAGGCTCCAAAGCTACAGAGAAACCCTGTCTCAAAAAATACAAACCAAAAAAAAAAAGTCTTAAGAATATGATTTTTAAAAAATCTTATTACTGCCAGTAAGTTAAATACATGTGATATTAGATGAAATGCTTGTGAGAGAAAAGGGGCAGGAGACAAAAGTAGTTGTCAAAAATGATGCAAGCCTGACTTCAAATGAAGGAGAGAAGTAAGCAGGGAGGAATTCTGGCTTTAAGTGTTTTAGATTGCTAGATGTGGTGGCACATGCCAGCACTCTGGAGACAGATGCAGAGGAAGGCAGATCTATATGTGTTAGGGGCCAGCCTGGTCTACATAGCAAGCTCCAGATCAGCCAAACATAGTGAAACCATGTTCCAAAAACCAAACCAAAAGAAAAAGAAAAAAGAAAAAAAAAAAAAAAAGACGTGTCTTGGATTTTAGTGTAGTGCTA
Organism: Cricetiscus sungorus; assembly: GCA_030556225.1. Classification (NCBI taxonomy): domain Eukaryota; kingdom Metazoa; phylum Chordata; class Mammalia; order Rodentia; family Cricetidae; genus Cricetiscus; species Cricetiscus sungorus. Next base: position 33,526,929 of record JANBXA010000641.1, read on the forward strand.
AGGAAAATTTGCCAAGGCCTCAGGAAGTCTTTGAGTGATAGTCTTCTGGCTATCATAGGAATGTCACATCTCTAAGGAACATTGGCTAACCTTAGTATGTTTGCCATGCTCAGTGACTGACTGGGAGGCAAGCACAGCGTCGGATTTCAGAGTGCAGTAGCTTGGACCCTCAGTCAAGTATACTGTCTCCAGTCATATCTGAGACAGATATATTGTTGTGATCAACCAGGCTCATCCCTGGCTATGACTTGCTTGATTTGGGATAATTTAGTTAAAATTTTCCCCATGTAGTCAGTTTGGTCCCCTGACACTTTTTATGTTAATGTACAATAAAAGATATCTTAAATTCTTAAACAATTCATAGAATTTAATGGTATACAGTTTGCTTCAGCTAATCAAATGAACTTTGTTTCACAGCATGATAGCTATTCATACAGTTAAATCTACAGTTTATAAAACCACAGATAGGACAATAACTCAAAAGAAAACGGTTTCAGTGATGCCTAGATAGTCACTATGAAAACTCAGTATAGCCTTGGAAGTGACTCCTGGTTACTGCTAAGGCAGACAGAAACAAATGGGCAGGTTGTTAATGATAACGTGGGAGGGGACCCTTGGCACAAACATGCCAAGCAGACAGAGCTTAGTGAGGTTTTATTAGAAAGGAGGAGTGGGGAGAGGTAAAGAGACAGAGACAGAGAGGACAGAGAGGGAGATGGGTAAAGTCCCCAAGGGCATAGCAGGAAAGAGAGAGGGAAAAAGCATAAGTAGGCTGGGGTCTGTCTTCTAAAGGGGTGCTTTGCACCTGCATCCAGACTAGTAGTCGTCATGGAACCCTGGGCTGACCAGGTTACTGCCTGAGTGCATTCTTCCAGGTGATGGGCCAGGGTCTGAATCCTTACACAAGTGAAATTCCTCATAAAGTTGAATTTTGTTAATTTTCCAATGGAGTTGGAGGCTATCGTGCCCATGGGAGAAAATATTAAGTTAACCCCCCCCATTGTTTTTAGTTTCCTGATAATACTGGTTGCTGTAGAATTTGTTCAGTTGCCTTTGACTGAGAAACATGCCTGTATTTTTTTTTTTTTTTGGTAAAATTTGCATGCATGCCTGCATACGTATAGGCATATGTGCATGCTTGCATTCATGTGTACAAGTGTGTGTGCTCATGTGTGCATGCACACATACATATGCCTGCTCTGCAGCATTCATATGGAGGTCAGAGAATAGAGTTTTGTTGTTGTTGAGACAGGGTCTCACTGTGTGAACTTATTGAGTGCTGAGAATAGTGTATGCCATTATGCAGGGTTCAAAGAACCAAGCCTGGTGATCTACGTTAATTCAACTCCTGCAAATTGTCCTCTGATCTTTATATGCACACCTAGGTATGTATGCCTATACATATACACACAACACACTAGAGAATAAAGAACTGCCTTTTAAAGTCATTCTAAAATTGTTGAATCTTATGTCTTAAAACCCATTGTCAGTTTCTTTTTTCTTTCAAAATGTATTTTAAGGGCTAGAGAAATGGCTCAGTGGTTAAGAGCACTTGCTGTTTTGCAGAGGACCCACATTTGATACTCACAACCACCCACCCATTCACTCCATTTCTAGGGAATCTGATACCCTCATCTGACTTTCAGGTATGCAGTGATGCACAAACATATGCAAGCAGAGAACTCATATGCATAAAATAAAATAAATAAACCTCAAAAATTCTGTCAGAAGTTTTTCAACATTTGGAAAAGCTCTAATTTCTAGGTTAATATAATTAAAATTTCTATAATGCTGCCAGGATGCGTACGGTGCTATTTTAAAGTTTACTTTCTATATTCCTTAATTGTTCAGAAGTCACCTAGGCATACTATTGAAATTTCTCAACTGGCTAACTTCATATTTTCCTCTTGCTCTACTTAATCTTCTTGTGTTCTGTCTGGTAAGAACACCATTCAGATGGACTTTCTATGGGTCCATAGAATGTAAAGTAACATGCTCCCAGTGAAGTCATAGATACATCTAGAAATTGATAACACACAGTAAGGTTTTCAAAGATACGACACAAGTCAGTGATCCCCAGTCAACATTTCTTTTAAAGCATTTTAATTTTTTTTTAAGACAAGGATTTTGTGTGGTACTAAATGTCTATGTGTTTGAAACATAATTTATAGTCATAACTTAAATAGCAAATTTGCATTAATTGAGTCTTTTTAACTTGTTTGTTTTTCAGACAGGCTCTCATATAGCCTATGCTGATCTTGAATTGAATAAGTAGCTAAGGATAACCTTGAACTCCTGATCTACCTCCACCTCTAGAGCACTATGCCCAGTGTTACAGTTTTAATGTAGGTATTATCCCTGTTTTATAGAATAGGAAGTATGTCTGTCATCCAGAGTCATATTGCTATCAAATTGAAAAAGTGGTTTTAAGTCATCTTTTACATCATGTCATCATGTCAGAATGGCCTACATATAGTCCTTTGTTATTTGTACAATGGGGAAAGTAGGGTCCATCTTGCAAGATTGTTTGAGAATATGCCACCTGTTAACAAGCCTTGTCTGTGGGTGTGCTGCCACCAGGGGCCATACATATCAGAGTGGCCTGTGCAGCCACCAGTGTCCATGGTGATGATGTCTGTGTCCATGCTGCCAGTGAGGGCCATGTCTGTGCCTGTGGTTATACTGTGGCCATGGTCTGTATTAATGTCCATGCCCCATGTTGCCATCAAAGTCATGTGATGTTTGAGGTCAGTGCTGCAGCCTGAGGCCATGTTGGTGTCTGAAGGTTATGCTGTATCCAGGGGCCATACTGATGTGAGTGTCCTGCACTGCCACCTGAGGCCATGTTGATGTCCATGGTCCAGGCTGCATCTTAGGGCTTTGTCTGGGTCTGTGGTCCTACTGCAGCCAGGAGCTATGTTTGTGGTCTGTGCTATCACCAGAAATAATGTGAAGGCCATGATCTCTGCTCCTACATACTGTGAAGAGCACGGAGGCTACTTTTGCTATGATATCAATGACTACAGATGCACAGTTGAGAGGGAGGGGCATGGAAGGCTGTTATAGAAGCCTTCCATGCCCCACCCAAAATCCCTCCCTGAAAAATGTAATAGCATAGACAGGAAGCCATCAAAGAGAACTCTTGGGAAGTGTGATGGGGATGCTGAAGTGAGGGGGGGCAGGAGGGGACAGACTCAGTTCTATTTAAGGCAGGCCACTGGGAGTTTGACCATGCTCCAGTAAATTTATGGGCAGCACAATTGGACTCTTTTTTGGAGGGAGCGGTCACAAGGGTGATGGCAGACAAGGAAGGACTGGGGACTGAGTATAATTGGGTTACATGAAGTAAGATTCCCAGATAATCAATAAAAATGTTATATTTAAGAAAAGAGTTAACAAGCCTTTAGTTAAATTATGTTCTTTTAAAAAGTTGCACAAAAAGACTTTGCGGGCACATCCCCCCATGGAGGGATACTCCTTTAACCTAGAGGCAGGAGAGAAGTCCTAGTCCCTAGTCCAACTGACTTGACAGATTTAGATGACCCCTCCTGGAGGGCATCACCCTACATGTGGAGGGGGGGATGGGAGGAAAGGACGGTCAGGGTGCATGTGAGGGTGGGAGAGAGGGAAAGAAGGAGGGAGAGGGAACTGAGATCGATATGTAAAATAAAAATAAAAAATAAATTAATATTTATTTTAATATTTTAAATATAAAAAAGTTATTTTTAAAAAATTGTTTTTATTTCATGTACATTGATATTGTGACAACAATTATGTCAGCATGAGGGTGTCAGGTCCCCTGGAACTGGAGTTACAGACAGCTGTGAACTGTCATGTGGGTGCTGGGAATTGAACTTGGGTCCTCTGGAAGAGGAGTCGTATTCTTAACCATTGAGCTATCTCTCCAGCCCAAATTATGCTCTTTTTAAAATGCATTATTTCACAACTAATGTTTAATTTTATTTATTATTATTGTGTGTATTATGGGGGGAGGCATGCTACAGCATGCATGTCTAGAACAACTCAGTGGAGTCACTTCTGTTGTTTTACCTTCATGTGTGTTCTGGGGATTGAACTCAGGTCAGGCTTGTGCATCTGTCCAGTACCATCCCACTGAGCCATTTGCCTATGGTATGTGTACGTGTACCCTCCCACGTGTGCACACAAAATAAATAAAATGTAATATTTTTTTATTGCTATGACTCTAAAATGTAATGGTGTAGCTGGGTGTGGTAATACCCACATGTAGTAATAGCATTTTTTAACACACCCCAATCCACAACACACACACACACCAGAGAGAGAGAGAGAGAGAGAGAGAGAGAGAGAGAGAGAGAGAGAGAGAGAGATTGGTTGAATATATGCACAGAGGTCAGAGGACATTTGGGAAGTAAATTCTTACTTTCCACACAGGGTCTTTATGGGCTAGCTGGCCTACCAGGTTCTTGGTAATTCCACTGTCTCAGACTCCATCTGGCTATAGAAGTGATTAATTAGAAATGTGTAATTTGTGTGTAGATCGACTCTGGTCACCAGGTTTGTGTTTTTATCCTTGGAGCCATCTCCTTGACTGCATTTTGATGTCAGGTGACTTTGTGTTCACAAATATCTATTAAATGTGTGCTGTGTGTGTTCTATAGAGTACTAGATGCTGGGTATTCACTGGTGAACCTGATGAGATGTCCTCTTGGGTCTTATCATTGGGTAAGGAAGATAGAATTAAACAAGGGACAGAGACCCATCAGAGGTCAATTCTACCCAAGTAAAATGTTGAAAGAAGCTGATTCTGGGCAGACATCTCACATAAACTGAATGTTTTTTTTACCACGTTAGCCTTTTCCTCCTACTCCCATTTCTGCATCTTATTGCAAACTATAGTGTATGCAAAAATAGTGAAATTACAGTTAGGTAACTGGCTCTCCAAAAGATATTAATACCATGTATGGTGTATGAATCTGGGAACAAAGGTTGAGATGCCCTGATTTTTTTTGGACAACATTCAATCTATTTGTAGGCTACCCCCATTTTAATTACTTCACTTTCTCTTTATAGGTTCAGGGGCAAGTTCATCCTACTCTTGAATCTAATGATGATGCTCTTCAGTATGTTGAAGAATTAATTTTGCAATTATTAAATATGCTGTGCCAAGCTCAGCCCCGGAGTGCTTCAGATGTGGAGGTATGACAAATGACAACTTTTGTCCTGTATTGACAGTATGCATTTCTAGCCTGTATGTTTGTTGTAATGGCAGTAAAGGAGAAAAGTGTTTGATCTCTTTAACTTTGTACTGGTTATGTGATAGCTTATATGTGTCTTGGTGTAACTTTCAGATTTGACTTTAAGTTTAAACCAACAACTTCATGTTGCTACTAGAATGATTTTATTCTTTCTTTCTTTTTCTTTTCTTTCCTTTCTTTTTTCTTTTTTGAGACAGAGCCTCTCTCTGCATAGTCCTGGCTGTCCAGGAACTTGCTATGTAAACCAGAATAGCCTTGAATAGAGATCTCTATTCATACTTTTTAGAGTAGAACATGCCCAAAGGTTTCATTCCAAAAACATTTCCTTTAAATTTCAGAAAGTTAAGGGATTGGTAATAAAATATCTGAGGGAGAATAGTAGAAAAGATTGGAATCAGAGAAAGATGAACCTAACAACTTCACTGGTAACAGTTACAAAGCAAATGTGGTCATGTGGTGACAGTGATAGACTATAGCTAAAGGTTCCCAAAGTATGGCACTTAAGGAATTAAAATGCCAAACACTAGTATTATGCAAACCTTTAATACCAGCACTTGAGAGGTAAAGGCAAGAGGATCGGTTTTCAGATCAATTTTGACTGTATATGGAGTTCAAAACCAGCCTGGGCTATGTGAGAGAGAGTGAAAATGTGCACAGAGGTCAGAGGACAACATTTGGGGCAGTAAATTTTTACTTTCCACACAGGGTCTCTATTCCTCCTGCTGCACGGAGGATTCCAGGCTAGCAAAACAAAAGAGAGGGTTCTATTTATTCTTATCCTTAACTTCTACTAAAGTCACAGGACTTAGATAAGTGTGGAAGATTGCTATTTCAAAGAAGCAGCTAATGGAATCTAACCTGGAGTTACAGGGTAAGTCATGAGGGAGGTCTGGATGTCAGTTGAGACAGTTAAGCATGATACATGAAGCCTCAGGATCCATCTCTAGAGTCAGCCCACCATCACTGCCACCCCCCAAAAAGAAAGGGAAAACAGAGAATATCAAATAACATCTTTGGAATGTAGAAAAGGTTGTGCACAGGGTGATTCTCATTTCTTAACTCATTTACAGTAGGTTCTTTGTAGTGATTTTGGTTTGTTGTTGTTTTTGAGGCAGGATCACATGTAGTCACAGTTTAGCCTGAAACTCAACTTGTTGTATGATCAAGAATGACTCTTACTTTCTGCCTCCACCTCCCATTTACTGGGATTTCAGGAGTCCCCTACCAAGCCTGGCTGGTTTCTTCCCATTTCCATTTAATTTCTCTTAAATACCCATTCACAATTTCTCTTAAATACCTATTTTTGTTGTTTCACAGGGATCTTCAGTACCACCGCTTGCCTGACTTTATCATATCAACAATTAGTTAGACTTTCATTTTGTTCCTTGCTATGTTTTTCCAGGGTTTGGCAGAATCTAGGCTTATATCTAGTAAGGACTTATACATCTCACCTTGCTTGTCATTCTGATGTTTATACATTCTAGGAATTTGCTTATCTGCTGATATTGTAAATGCAAATCATATTTTCCCATATATGTTTACAGAACTATACTTGCCTCATTTCATCTATAATATACAAACTAGGACAAAAAGGCATATGAAATTCTAATGTGTAGGCTTTGGGGCTGAATATAGTTTTTTGCAAGAATATGTAAGAATATGACAGCAACAAGAATGTCAGTCACTTATGTAATAAGCTTTATTTATCATTTCTTTTTCAAACATTTATTTTTATTATATTTAATTATATGTATGTGTACATATCTGTGTGTAGATATGTGCAAAATGCAGGTACCTACAGAGGCCAAAGGAGTTGGATCTCTGTCTTAGTTAGGGTTTCTACTGCTGTGATGACCAAAAAGCAACTTGGGAAGGAAAGGGTTTATTTGGCTTGCATTTCTGCACTGTAGTCTATCATGGAAGTGAGCCAGGACAGGAACACAAACACAACAGAAACCTGGAGACAGGAGCTGATATAGAGGCCATGGAGGAGTGCTGCTTACTGACTTGCTCAGCTTGCTTTCTCACAGCACCTAGGACCACCAGCCCAGAGATGGCACCACCCATAATGAGCTGGGCCCTCCCCCATCAATCATTAATTAAGAAAATGCCCTGCAGCCTCCCTCCTTTCTGACTCTAGTTTGTGTCCAGTTGACATAAAACTATCCAGCACAATATCACTTGGTCTGGGATTACAGACAGCTCTGAGCTATGTGATGGCAGACTCAGGTCTCCTGGAAGAGGATTACTTATTACTTACTCATAACCACTGAAATTTTGTAATTTCTAAGTGCTAGTTAGTAAGTTTCTATATCCTTACAATAATCCTATGTGGCATCTTTTTATTTGCTTATGTATTTGAAAATTGAGCATCAGAAAATAATAGACATACATGAAGATTTAAGGCAAAAAAAAAAATTATCTGGGGCTGAAGAGAATGCTCTCTGGGCTATAAGATCAATTACTGCATTGATCATCCAAAAAGAAGTAGAAAAGACTAGTAAGTTTCATAAAACAAGGGCAAGGTTTATTTGGGAAACCCTGTTTCAGTTAAGTTCCTGTATAAGGGTACAATATGAACTATTGAAAATGTATCATTTAACTATGTGTGTCTTTGTGTGGATGTAGACTGCCACACTGTGAAGGGAACAGATTTCAGGACTTTCCCACCTTGTGGGTTCTGGGAACCAAGCTCAGGACATCTGTGTTTTGGATGTTCTTTTGTTATCCTTCCCTCTTTCACTTTCTCCCATCCCTCCTATCCTCTTGCTCTGCCACCATTTTGGACCTTCATATCACCTTTATCAAAGGCAGACAGGGTTCCAACTAAGCATTTGAACAGATTTTCTACTTTTATTTTTCAACTATAAGAATTCTTTGACTTTTGATTAAACTACACTTGTAATGAAAACATGCAGTTTTAATGACTGGCAGCCTTGAAGATAGAATGAAGAGAGGGATAGATAACTGCAGGTAAACCTGCCCCTAGGATGTCTTAAACGCATAGTATACCTTCCTCACACTTAACTCTAGAGTATCCATGGCAATGTATTTACTGGCAACATTTTCATTCAGGATTGTATTCAGGGGCAATGTTCAATGTCATCTAGTTTAACATACTACTAGTTGAATACTGAGAACTTGTTAAAGGTTTTGTAATACTGACCTCTACTGGCTCTAATTGGGTTATACTGTAAGTGGGTTTTAAACCCTTAAAGGGAGCACTTTTTGCTAATAGTAAATTATCTTAAAGAAGGGGATTTACCTATTTAACTTTCAATCATATTTTAACCATATAGTTTCTAGATGTTAGATTTGAAATAGTTTCCTAAAAAATGGATCTGTGCTTTGCTGTTACCATTTAAGACCACTGAATATCATGGCTTGTATTTTGAAAGTAAATACTCTCACATGATGGTTTAAAAATAAAATCTAAGGTTTTAATTGAAAATGCTTCTGGAATTTATAATTGGGATTAAGTAAGTATTTATTTAGCCAACTATGATGGTGCACGCCTTTAATCCCAGCACTTGGATGTAGAGGCAGGTGTTTTCTGAGATTTGAAGCCAGCCTGGTCTAAAGAGTGAGTTCCAAGACAACTGGAGATACATAGGAACCCTGTCCCACAATCCTCCAAAAAATAGTTATTGGAGTTGTATTTGCTAAGTAAGTGTGATTCTCCTTCCTTGAAACTGAGAGTGCTGTTTAAAGTGACTTACCAGTCTTCCATCAGTGTTAGTGAAGGTGGAGTTCAGGCAATAAAGTATGTCTGGTCCCTTAGTTGCCTAATGAAGAAACTAATACATTGGCAACCACAGGATTTTTAAAATTATGTTTACATTGTAAATTATGTGAAAAACTCAACTTTGTATATTTTTATTTAAAAATAAATTTTTAAGTGATGAACTCTGTTTCATTTATTTGTTGTTTAGTTGTTATTTTCCTATTTTCTAAGGAACGTGTTCAAAAAAGTTTCCCTCATCCAATTGATAAGTGGGCAATAGCTGATGCCCAATCAGCTATTGAAAAGAGGAAGAGAAGAAATCCTTTATCTCTGCCAGCAGAAAGAATTCATCATTTACTAAGGGTAAGCTGAACTCCTACCATTTTGCCTTTGAAAGGCAAACTAGCTGACAGTAAAATTCTTTTAATTTTTTCAGGAATTCATGTTGTGGTAAGGGGTACTATGATAGTGAGTATAGATTGGGCAACATGGTTTGATGCAATTTCACACCAGTAGTAATAAACAAATTGAAGAGATTTGGAAAAGTTATTTTGTGGATTTTGTTTACCCCAGGGATTGCTAAAAGTTCCATGAATATTATTTGCATGTGCTGGTCCTACTTAAATTTAAGTCAACCACTTTAATCTCCCCGGCACTAATAGAAAAGTATGAAGAATCCTAATAATGGTAGTTTTGTTTCTTACTGTGGCACATTAACACATACACAAATACCTTATTACAATATTTAAAAGCTAAATAAAAGTTTCTCTGGTATGTATGTGTGTTTTGTTTTTGTTTATTTGTTTTTATCCCCCTTTGAGATGGTCTTTCTTTATTGCCCAGCTTGGTCTTGGCCTGAGATTTGTGATCTTCCTCCCTCTGCCTCCCAAGTTCTGGGATTAAAGATATGCATTATTTTCTCCTCTCATTTAGAATTCATCTTCCTTTAGGAACTTTTAGTCCCATAAAAGAACATGTTCTTTAATAAGTCTAATATTAGGACTAGTTAATATGCTCAGTAGCAAAGCCAAGAATGTGCCATAATGCTGCTTGGGGAGCCTAGGTTTCTTGGGAAAAATATTGAGGTACAAGACTAATAGCTATTCCTGGATGCCAGTATTATAGACGCTATTGTTTGGTAAGAAAAAGATGTTTTGTGTAGTTTCTTCCATGCATTACTACTTGATAACAGACCATTTGCTCCTGACTCTAAACTTAGACTTTCCTGCTTAGATTAGTAGCATCACCTACTTAGTAATATGTGCTGCTCAAATAGTATACATGACCAGAGACATTTCCTTCCTTCCTTCCTTCCTTCCTTCCTTCCTTCCTTCCTTCCTTCCTTCTTTCCTTCCTTTCTTCCTTCTTTCCTTCCTCCCTTCCTTCCTTTCCTTCCTTCCTTTCTTCCTTTCTTTCCTTCCTTCTGTGGCGTGTATGTTTTCCGCCAGCCCACCTGCCGCCAGTACGGCGTGCCAGCCCCAAATAACACTCAGAGACTCTGTATTTGATACAATCCTGTTGGCCAATGACTATCATTGTTAATGGGCTAGCTCTGTCTTAATTATTAACCCATTTCTACTTATCTAAGTATTTCCACATGGTCATCTTATCAGGGAGCCGCGGCCAGCGTCTTCCTTCCTCCCCGGTCTCCATCTTGACTCCTCCTTACCACTTCCTCTTTCCTCCTTGTCTCCTAGCCCCGCCTATCTTGCTTTCTCATTGGCCCAACGGTGCTTTATTATCAACCAGTATGAGAAACATATTTACAGAATAACATCTCCCATCATCTTTCCTTTATTCCTTTCTTTCAAGATGCATTTATATTGTATATGAATGCTCTGTCTGCATGTCCATCTTTATGTCAGAAGAGGGCACCAGTCCCCATTATAGGTGGTTGTGAGTCACCATGTGGTTTCTGGGAATTGAACTGAGGACCTCTGGAAGAACAGCCAGTGCTCTTAACCACTGAGCCCTTGCTTTTTTTTCAGGTGTGTAGGGGGGGGTGTGTGTGTGTGTGTGTGTGTGTGTGTGTGTGTGTGTGTGTGTGTTCTACATATATAGGCATGATTGAACTATTAAGACCTAAATTATGAAATGTTGGTAATGACAAGCTTCAGTTAAAAAGTTGATTCGCTTTTATTTTTTTAATCAGTATATTTACTGTATGTGATGTTTAAACATGCTTTCATTTTAATTTTCAGGAGGTTCTAGGTTATAAAATTGACCACCAGGTTTCTGTTTACATAGTAGCAGTATTAGAATATATTTCTGCAGATATTTTAAAGCTGGTGGGGAATTACGTAAGAAATATACGGCATTATGAAATTACAAAACAAGACATCAAAGTGGCAATGTGTGCTGATAAGGTAAGAACTTCCTTGTGTGTTTTATCCATAAATTTTATTTATGATTTATTAGATGCTAATATAATTTAGAAAGAACAGAAATGTGTTAGGGGAGAGTTTCTAGTAGTCTAATTCATGTGTCCAGGTTATTACTGTATAGGGATATGGTAAAGATATATGACACTTAAATATCTTCACAGGAAAGATGATATTTCCTGATGGCATTCTATTGCACTTTCCTCACACTCTTACCATTCTCATCACCAAATCTACTTAGGTTTTAGTAACTGTTCTTACAGAATAATCAGTGTGTAATAAATGTCCTGGTTTGAAGAATGACATGAGTTTTGATATTTTTAAATGGATAAATACTTGGTTTTATGTTCATAGATTTTTTGTTTTTTGTTTTGGTTTTTTTTTTTGTAAACATGCAGAAAAGCATGTTAAAAGGAGCTGGGATGTAGTTTAATTGGTAGAGTGCTTGCTTAAGTTTGATTACCATTTGATTCTGCATAGACTACACATGCTGTGCAAGCTTGTCATCTCAGCACTAGGACGTGGAGGAAGAAGGATCAAAAATTAATGCTAACCTTGCTACATAATGAGCTTGTGGCTAGCTTCAGTTATATGAGACTATTTCTTTAAAGTTTAAAAATATTAAAAAATTTCAACAAGGCTCCAAAATTGTTGAAAGGTGACTTACATTGTAGCCTAAGGTAAAATATATTGTAGTGACACTTCAGAAGTCCACAAGAATGGGAAGGATAAGTTTCAAAGAGTATTAATTACAAACTTTTTAAAATAAATTTGTTTTTTAACATATATGACTCTTTTACCTGTATATATGTCTGTCATCATGCTCATACCTGGTCTCTATGGAGGCCAAAGGAGGGCATTAGATTCTCTAGAACTGCAGTTAAAGAAGATTGTGAACCACCATGTGGGAGTTGGGGATGGAGCCCAGGTCCTCTAGAAGAGCATCAATTGCTCTTAATCACTGAGCCAGCTCTTCTATCCAGGCCAATTCAAAGAATTTTTAGGGACAGTTTGTCCTCTGATTTACACACACACACATATTATGGCATGTGTTTTATATCTCTGACTATATAGGTATTGATGGATATGTTTCATCAAGATGTAGAAGATATAAATATCTTATCTTTAACTGATGAAGAGCCTTCCACCTCAGGAGAACAAACTTACTATGATTTGGTAAAAGCATTCATGGCAGAAATCCGACAGTACATAAGAGAATTAAATCTAATTATAAAAGTTTTTCGAGAACCCTTTGTCTCTAATTCCAAATTGTTTTCATCTTATGTAAGTATATTTTATTTATGCTGGTTTTGCATGTGTTGTTAAATTTCTCTTCAAAATTGAACTTACATAATTCACGACTTCTAATTTCACAATTTTTTTTTAAGCCGTGGGACTTAAATTCATGATCACAAAATGCTATAGCAACTTCAAGAGATTAAAAATCAGAAATCAAAAGACGAAATCTAAAATAGACTAATTATGTAAGTGAAAATGAATTCACATAATCATTTATTTCAAGGAATAAAGCCTCTTGTTTAGGTGGAAGATATTTTTGATTCAATTGACTCATTTGAGTCATTTAACTGAAACTTGTCAACAGCAGTTGGACACTATATTTAGATGAGAATAGTCCTTCTCAATTAGTCAGGGCAAAGCTGTAACAGAAAGTATACTCAAGTGTGATGAGTATCATAATAGCACTGGACCAGCAGTATTATTGGGAGCATGAAGTTACTGGAATTTGGACAAGAAGCTAGTCTCAGGATAGTCCATACTAATCTCACTAACCAAGAGAATGTTAAAATGACTCCTAAACTATGGCCACAGAGCCTGGTGACTGGTGGGTAACAGGAGTGGGCTCAGGTGTAACTGTTAAACAGTAAAGGAACAGTGCTGAGGGTGTAGCTCAGTGGCTGATATACATGTGAGACTATGGGTTCAGCTCCCAGCACCACAAAAATTAAATAAAGAATCAGAGTCTAAAGTTTATAAATATGCTAAGCACTATTTAAATTGTTTCATTAAATTTACTTTTAAAAAGGAGTTAAGAAGAGACAAAACAAAAATCAACAACCAAAAGTTGCAGAATGGTGTTCAGTATCATTAATTATCAGAGAAGTACAAATCAAAGCATAGTGAGATGTTTCCACACATTATTAGAAAGACTTTTTAAAAAGTATCAAATACTGAGAAGGATGTGGAGTGACTGCTTATGGGTTTGTAAAATTTCTATGTTACTTGTGAGATATAAATTAGAAATGTTTTAAAATTGGCTTTTTTGTAACATACCTCTACATTTTCTGATAATTCTATTAGTTTTTTGGTTAGAAGAAAAAAAACAAGTCCATACAAAATAGCACCTGTATTTACAGTAGCTCAAAACTGGAAATAACTCAATGCCTGTCAAAGGTAGACATAGGGAAACTGTGGTTTGCTCCTAGAATGAACAGCTACTCACCAGCAATAAGGAATGAAGTACTTAACACATACACCTGAATAGCTGAGTCTCAAGAACATAAGCAGAGAGGCTAGACACACAGACATAGGTTTCTGGAAAAGATAATTGTCTAGTAACAGGAAGGAGAACACTCCTTCCTTGAGGATGGTGGGAGTTGATGCAGATAAGACATAAAAGAAAAAACTATGTTTTGATTTTATTTTATATGTGATTGTTTTCCTGTGCCGGCCAGAAGAGGGTATTGAATCTCCTCGGACTAGAGTTATAGATGATTATAAGCTGCCCTGAGAGTGTTGGAAATCAAACCCTGGTTCTTCAAAAGAGTAACCAGTGCTTTAACTGCTGAGCCCCAGCCCCATAAGGAAAAAAAATAAGACAAAAAAATGTGGATAGTAACTGTGATGAGATTACAAAGAGGACTAACTATATAAATCTCACCAATAAAGACATTTAAAGTAGGGCTATCTTACTGTATACAAACCATTTCTCAAAATTAACTTGACAGAAACAAAAATCACTGATAAAATAGTAATCAATAGGTTTTTAACAGAACAATATAAAATTATATGATCTGAGAGACCATAAACTAACCTGTATAAAATGACCAGCTTATTAAAGCTAGTGTAATACCATTTCATCTGTTTGCATGGAATGTTTAGGCAGATGCACAGATACAGAAAGAACAACTGTGGCTGCAAGGATTGTAAATAAAACATTAGAAAGTTACTTTTGTTAATGGGTTTGTCTTTTGTGGTGACAACTTTAGTCTGAGTATACTGAAGCCATTGAGTATATATTCTATATTTTATAGTGTACTTAAATGGTCCACACACAGGAAGATTACACTTACTTAAAATATACTTTTTAGTAAGATCTTATGCATTTATTTCTCCATTTTTAACCCCATCATTGTTAAGATATAGGTACTTCCTTGCCTTACTTAGACAATCTAACTCCCATCCACCTCAGCAACCTCACTCTCAGAAAACCAGTTATTTCATAATATGTTAATTAAATCGCAATAAAAATTACACAGACACTACACAGAATACAAAAGATTATCACAGTTTGTTAAGTAGACTATTAAAGAAGTCCTTCATTTTCCTATTACGTGTCTGGGTGAAATTATGTGCCTGATACAGCTCTAGTTTTCTTCATGTACTTCAACCAAAATATTGTATCACAACAAATTTAATGCAGAGACAAGATCCTGTTGTTCTCTGGTAAACTGTGTGGAGGATATGTAGAGTATAAAGATGTTCTATAACAAAATGATTGACAGAGATATGTATTTCTTAATTATGTATCATGGGGGAAAAGGGGAATTTTGAAGTGTTTTAAGTCATTAAAATTCCTCAATATATTAAACTTTGATCATAAAATGACTTTATTTACTAAAAAAGATACCTTATTATACAACATGTCTGAATTAATATTTCCTTCCCTTTTCTCCACAGGATGTAGAAAACATATTTAGTCGTATAGTAGATATACATGAACTTAGTGTAAAGTTACTGGGCCATATAGAAGACACTGTAGAGATGACAGATGAAGGCAGTCCCCATCCATTAGTAGGAAGCTGTTTTGAAGACTTAGCAGAGGTAAGTATGTCATTATATACCAAAAGAAATCTGTTTACATTTACATTAAAAATGGGTCCATAATTCCTATTTCCAGGTCAGGTCACAGGTAAATCACAGGTAATTAACTTATAAATGCATTATTGCTCCTTTCTCATAGTCATTGCCAACATTTATTGTTATCAGGCACAGAAAAAGTTGTCATTCCCAGATTCACAGAGTAGTGACACTATAGCCAATCCCAGTGTTACACTGTAACTTTCTCATAAAGATCAAGGGAAGCTAGTGAGTCAAAGCTTGGCTCTAGGGTCTCACTACTCATTGTTTACTGCTGTTTATTACTTGTATGGCTCCAGGCAAGTTACTCATATTTACTTCTTTCTATACATTTGTAAAGGATAATAACAATAACAGGACTCAAGATTTTTTGTGAAAATTAAGATAACCTCCCTTAAATATGTGACTAATTTACATAGTAAACTAATTGTATGTGATAGCCATATTAGTATTTAGAATTGGAGCAGTGAAGTGACTAGGAAACTCAAGTCCAAGGCCCAGATAGTAGAAATACCATGGGAAGTCTGGTAACTTTGAGTATTGCAAGTGCTAAATGTGAGGTAGTTTTAGTAAGTCATCACTGGTAGTCATTTTGAAGCATTCCATCTTTTATAATAATAGTGCTGAACTTATGGGAAAGACAGAGAGAGAGAAGAGGAGCTGGAGATGTAGCCCTGTTGGTAAAGTCTCCCTAGCACAGGTGAAGACCTCTGTTCAGTTCTCAGGGCCATGTAAACTGGGTATGGTGGTACACACCTTGCAACCCTTAATCTCAGCAATAGGAGGTGGATGCAGGGGTATCAGAAACTCTGATTATTCTCAGCTATAGAGCAAGTTGGGTGCCAGGCTAAAGCAGTATGAGACTTGTCAGATTGTTTTCTGTTGCTGTGATGAAACACTATGACCAAGAAAAAAGCAAAAAACAACAAACAAACAAAAACCAAAAAACAAAACCTACTTAAGGAGAAAAGGGTTTGTTTGGCTTACAGGTTACAACATACCATCAAGGGAAGCTGGAGGAATCTGGAGGCAGAAACCAAAAGAAACTGGAGGACAGGTGCTTACTGGCCTGCTCAGCTTGCCTTCTTATATAAGCCAGGATCACATGACCAGGGATGGCTGGCACTACCCACAGTGGGCTTGGCCCTTCCAGGGCCAATCAGTTGAGGGTATTTTTATGACTCTTATGTCAAGTAGTCAAAAAAACTAAACCAGCACAGAGATTCTGTTTCAGAAAACAGAAAGATAAAAAACAAGGAACCTCCAGAAGAATTCAGAAACTGGAAAAAATACGACAGGGACTGCCTAGTACAAAATGACAGAAAAGGAACAAAATAAAAATAAAGTTGTTCACTGGGTGCTGGTGGTGCACACCTTTAATTAGAGCCTGGGAGGCAGAGACAGGTAGATCTCTGTGACTTCAAGGCCAGCTTGTTCTACAGAGTGAGTTCCAAGATAGCCAGAGCTACACAGAGAAACCTTGTCTTGAAAATAACAACAAAAAGAGTTGTCCTTATTTGTAGTCAGTACTTAATGAATACAAGAAAACTATACTTAAAAAAACGAGTTAAGTTGGCTGTAGTGGCTTAGAGGAAATACCAGCATTTCTGCGCTGTTACACCCATCAGAATATAGGACATTAAAGGCAAAAGCTGCCATGTGTTTTTGGGCTTCAAGATGGTTTCACCCATAAAACACTATGCAGGTTTGATAGCTGAGCTTGGTCCCTGAGTGAGGTCCAGCCCTAGAGTCCATCCCTACAACTATGGTAGAAAGAAAACTTGACTCCTAAAAGTCCTCTGACCTGTACACACCTGTAAAACATAACACACACACACACACACACACACACACACACACACACACAATGATGACGATGATGATGATAAAAAACTAAAAGTATATAAGACCTTTTTTAAGAAAAAAATGTAATATATAGATTCATACAGGATGTATGAGTAAACGGGAATATATACTGTGCTGTTTTTATGGATGGAAAAACTCAATATTACATTAATGTTAGTAGCCAGTGTACAGCAAGTTGATCTTTAATGTCAAGAATGAGCGTGAAGCCCGTTGCAAGTTCTAGGGTAGTCTGTGCTATCTACCCAATGAGATCCTGTTTTGAATCTCTCAGCTACCACCTCCCATCTACCTCCATGCCAGGAAAAAAAAAAGAGACAAAATCAATTTAAAGGAGCAGCAAACTGAGGAAACTCGCTCTATCACATATTTAAATTTATCAAATAGTAATATCAGAGTAGAGCATTGCTACCAGTATAGACAACAGTCGAAACAGAATGTGATTAGAGTCTTGGCATGCAGCACAGATAGCATTAATCAGTAGAGACATAACAAATTAACAATTAAAAAATTAGGAGTTGAATGAAGATGTAAGGAAGAAGAATGGCTTGGAGCATTCCCTACAACATTGTACCTCGTGGTGACCAGAGCTGTAGTCTGGAATGTTGTCAGACTTGTATTCTATTAAATCTTAAGAAGTAGTTTAAAAAACAACACTGAAGGTGATTAACACATAATAATCATTTGTCCTATTGTTTCTTGCCTACTACATCCTTCCATTTATCTCTTCTAGAATTGGCTTTTATAGAAATGAACACTTGTTAGAGTCTGAAGCTCTGTATGTGTGTGTTTCACATCTAGTAGAGGTCAGAGGACAGTTTCTATAAATCAGTCACATCCTTCCACTCTGTGGGTCCCAGAGATTTGAACTAAGGTTATCAGGCCTGTCAACGGGAGTGTTTACTTACTGAGCAATCTCTGTCCCTCCTGTTTTATAACTGGAATATATTCCTCTTGCTGAAATCAGCATACCTACTCTTTATTTCCTCAGGAATTATCAGTACTCTTTTAGACATAACTAGGAGACTTTAACTTATTGATGATTGGTGATATATTAAGTTATTAAATTACGGGGTTTTTTTTTTGTTTGCAGTTTAGATTGTTAGTTGTATGAAAACTGCAACAGAATTTTAGATAATACAAAATAGGAAAGTAAACATTCAACACCAAACAAATATTTTTAGATTTATTTATTTTATGTATTTTGCCTGCATGTATATATGTGCCACATTATGTTTTTAGTGTCCTAGAAGCCAGAAGAAGGCATCCAGATACCCTGTAACTGGAGTTATGGGTGGTTGTAAGCCACTGTGAGGGTGCCTGGGTCCTCTACAAGAGCAACAAGTGTTCTTAACTGCTGAGTCATTTCCCCAGCTCCCCACCTTTAAATATGAGTAAATAAATAGCTAACACCAATATTTTTAATGCCTGTGTCTTACTTAGTCATACACTATTGTTGTTCAAATTAAGATATGCTGTTTTCTAGAACCAAGTCTGCCCACTTTTAGGACAACTTTGAGTTCTCCTAGAATCCTTGACAGAGAAGTTTGTAAGTGTACATTGATCCTGTCACTTAGAAGAAAGAACTAATGTATTCTTTTACTTAAAAATATTTCTTTTATTATGTTAAAATTAAAATAACCACTCGGTTTTCATTTAGAGTCTTTAAAAGAAATACTATGTGTAGTGTAGATATGGTCATAATTTAATCTATTCTGGGTGGTGGGTCATTTATATTTTACCTTGGAGAAAGATTTTTTACAATTATTCTTTTACTGTCTTTTATCTTTTAAGGAACTAGCATTTGACCCATATGAATCATATGCTCGGGACATTTTACGGCCTGGATTCCATGACCGTTTCCTTAGTCAGTTATCAAAGCCTGGGGCAGCACTTTATTTGCAGGTATAGTGAATATTAAATCATATTTCACAATCTCAGAAAAATAAACTCTTTTTTTAAAAAAAAAAAAACCTTACTTCCTTTTTTAGTCAATAGGCGAAGGCTTCAAAGAAGCTGTCCAGTATGTGCTGCCCCGGCTGCTGCTCGCCCCTGTGTACCACTGTCTGCATTACTTTGAGCTTCTGAAGGTAAGAAAATTCTCACTAGCATTTGTAAAGCATTCTGATTTCTTTCTCTTTTCTTTTCTTTTGTCACTTCATTTGCAAATTAGCACCTGAGCATCCACATACATTAGTGTATATTCATTTTCTTTGTCTAGCTGAGAAGCAATTTTAAGCATATCTATACAAGAATATAGAAGAATAGCATGTTTTTTTTCTGACTTTACTACTGAACTGTAAGGCAGTTGTCAAATTTTATTTTTAATCATGTGGCTTTTTTGCTTAGATGGGTGATTCTTTGAAAACAACCATGTATGTATGCATCCAGTACTCCATTTAAGGACCTCAGTAGTTGCAGGGACCCAATATGAAAATAAACCAAAATAATAAAGACTTAGCTCAGCAGCATTTCATAGTTCAGCTTTGCAATTATATCTGCTAAACTCTCTATTATTTTAGAAGCAGTGAATTTGTATACTTGTAAAAATTCTCCAATTAATAATAGTTAAAATATTAAGAAGTAATAAAATTTTAAAGATTGAGTAGTCACATAAAACTTTAAAGTTAATTTATAAATAAAGGCAAGAAACTTTGAGGATTTTGAAAGACTATAAAATCTGAGCATCTTAATAAGAAAAATAAAGGGCTGGCAAGATGGAACTGTGGCTGGCACTTGCCACTCAGCCTGGCAAGTTGAGTTCTATCCCTAGAGCTCACACAAAGGTGAAGGGAACCAGTTCAAAGTTGTGCCTGACCTCCGTGTACATGGGTGCCCATAACTGTACACACACATGCACACACATAGAAACTTAAGGGATAGAGAGATGGCTTAGCACTTGCCACTCTTCTAGAGGATCTGCATTTAGTTTCTAGCATCCACACTGGACAGCTAACAAACCACATGTAGCTACAGCTTCAGAGAGCTCCAGCACCACCTTCAGGCCTCTGTGGGTACCTATGCACACATAGCATATACCCGCAGGTAATTGTATTTGTACTTCAGTTTGTGTTTGTTGGTATGCTGTTCAACTTATTTTCATTGAGCAGAATTTCTAAGGTGTATTATTTTATAAGTATGTGAGTAGGTGGTGCCCATTTGTATCTGTCACAGAAGTCAACATTGGGTGTCTTCTCCAGTTACCACCTTGATTTTGGGTATATGACAGTATCTATTATTGAACCTAGAACCTGCCAATTCAGCTAGAATTGCTAACCAGCCATTTTTAGAGGTCTGCCTGTCTCCACCTCACCAATTTGGGGTTTTGTTTTCTTTTCTTTCTTTCTTTTTTTCTATCTTTCTTTTTTTTTTTTTTTTTTTTTTTTTAAAGGCAGAGTCTCTTTGTAGCTCTGTCTGTCCAGGAACTCAGTACATATATCAGGCTGGCCACAAACAGAAATCTGCCTGCCTCTGCCTCCTGTGTTCTGGGATGAAAGGCATGTATAGTGTCTGACTTTCTAAGTGCGTACTAGAGATCTGAGCTCAGGTCCTCATACTTGCGTGGCAAGCACTTTAGCAACTAAGTCATCTTCCCAACTGCCTCAGATTATTTCTTTGAGATGCTGGTATCATGAAATAATCTAAATGAATGGAGAAATAATCAGTATACACTAGCATACTAAAAATGTTGCAAAATTGTATAATACAGTAGTATATTTATAACTTAGGGAAACTACTAAAGAGGTTCTAATGTTCAGTCAGACACCCCACATACATCACACACACATGCGCACGCGCACGCACGGTTCTTGGTATTCTAATTTTTTTCTCTTTGGGGAATTGTTGTTACTCCCAAGTAATACTTGGTAATTTGGGAGGCAGAACTGACTGCATGAGATCAGGGCAGATGGAGGTACCAAATGCTAGAATTTGAGGGGCAGTTGGAACCTAACCATAAATTATCTGGCTATTGGGTGGGTTTTGTAGCCATTGGAGTCTTTCTATCTGCAAACTGTGTAGCTAGAGAAAAGCCACTTTATGAGCCCTGGTTGCCTTTTTATAGAATGCTTATTTAACTGGGTAATACTACCAGCTTAAACTACTGTGTATATATAAAGGCTGGTTCATGTAAACACTTGCACGTTTTCATCACTAGAGATGTTTCTTATTGTCCTTACTAAACACCCTTTCCCTCATCACATCTCTCACTCTACTGCCTGTCCAGATCTTTTTTCCCTATCTGTAGTCTTTATTGTCCAACTTGAGTTCCATCCATCACACCAACTTTGATTCTTTTCTCTCCCTTACTGGCAGTGTCTCATGATTTAACATCAGAATTGAGTCTGTGTTCAGCAACGTGTCCATTTGTAGTGACATCACCTTCATATTTCTTGAATAGACACAATAGCACCATCCTTATATGGTGTGTGTACTTCTTTGAACTCTCAGATGGAAAGGTACAGTTGGTTCCCTGGCACCTGCAGCAGGAAGTCTGAATTCTTGAGCTTCACTGCTTGCTAGCCCTTAATTTCATCTCAGGAGTTAGTCCTACCCATGAGCTTCAGCTGCTCTGAACATTCCAGTTCAGTGCAAGGCAGAGTTTGTTTCCCTGTTTCTCCCACTGGCCTGGTGGAATTCCTCTTTTTCTAACTTCTCTTTTTAATCGGCTCCCTATAGAACATCCCGTTGTTCTTGGGCTTCTCTTCCCACTAAGCTAAGACAATTAGTGTCTTCAGACCTCTTTATAGAACTTGCTGAATTTTTATTGTCTGCCTCATGTTCAGACAGTATGATCACTGAGGAAATGGGGCAAAGCCTATATATATGCCTTTGAGTTCTTGTGTCTAGCATAGTATCTAACATTTAAATCTTAGATGTCCTATCAATGTATTGTGTTATATTTTAAAAGAAGTTTAATTGTAAATTTTATGTATACATGTTTATTTGAGGAATTTAGAATGCCTTAAACTTTATAAATTCAAAGGGTAAAATTTTGAAGGTATTAGTATAATACTGTTAGACTCAGAAATAGAGTAATAGTTCCCAGAGATTGAGGGGCATGAGGAAGATATTTATCAATGAATATAAAATTTCAATTAGGAGTAAAAAAAAAAATTGGGAAATTGAAATATGATTAAAATGAATTTAATAATAATAATATTAAATCACACAGAAATGAGAGATTAAGCTAAGGGGCTCTGACTAATTTCTAGTTAGCTTACTAACAACACATGTTGCCTATATAATGGAGGAAGACAAAGGAAATAGACTTCTGACCTCATTGGAATTTGCTTTTGTGTAAACCTGTTCTTTAAAGCCCTTCTCTATCAGAAGAGTTTGGTCACATTCCTTGAATAAAATGACCTTGGTTACCAGCTGCTTAGGTCCTATTTGCTTATGATGACTTCCTCTATGAACTCAGAAAATGTGGCTTGGGGTGAGAACCTAAAGATCACCTCTAGATGGACGCATAGTAAGATTACAACATTATACATAGCCCA
Organism: Cricetiscus sungorus; assembly: GCA_030556225.1. Classification (NCBI taxonomy): domain Eukaryota; kingdom Metazoa; phylum Chordata; class Mammalia; order Rodentia; family Cricetidae; genus Cricetiscus; species Cricetiscus sungorus. The sequence continues at coordinate 33,549,733 of JANBXA010000641.1, forward strand.
CTCTAAAAGCTGAGGGAAATTGTAATTGGGACAGGAGTCCTTAAGCATTAGCTAGGGTCAGTCCACACTAACAGACCTCCTGTCTCTCTGAGTGCTACGGTGAATTCCTCATTGGATTGAGTCTTTTTTTCATGACAAGAGGAATAAATTCAAGAGACCTATTTTAGCCTAGTATAGCACATGCCTCCAGCATACAGAGCCTAAAACAAAAGATGTGAGTCTAGCCTTGGCTACAAAGTAAGATACTTCAAAATGAAAAATACATATATATGAGAGAGTATGTATACATTGTGGTGAGTACATCAAAATAATATTATATACTTTTGAAAATTGCTGAGAATAGTTTTAAGAATTTACAGTGGAGAAAAATGATAATTGGCAGTACATATTGTTAAACATATTTTCAAGTACCATATTGCATACTATAAATATATACAATTTTTACTTGCCAATTAAAAAGTAAATTGTTTTCAATTAAAATTTTATTTTTGATCATGTGTCTGTGAGTGTATGTGTGTGAATGTCTCTGTGTGTGTCTGTGTGTGTCTGTGTGTGTGCTGTGAGTGCAGATGCCCTCAAACTAGAGTTTTAAAAGCCTTCAATCACAGGCAATTATAAACCTCCTGGAGTGGGTGCTAGAAATCAAACCTGGTTCCTCTTGAAGAACAATCTTTCTGACCTAAATTTTTACTAATTTTAATACTACTCAAAATCAAAACATTATTTCCACCAAGTTAGACAGTTCTAAGACCTGTTGATGGATTAAAGGCATTAAAGTTGACGTTCTATGAAGTGAAGACTTCCTTCTGCATTTGTAAACCATCTGTTCCCATAACATGATTCTTGTATATGAAGTTTTGTTTGCTTTATTAAATAAAGTTAGAGTAAATATAATGACCAAGACTCTGAATATTAACAGATTTGTTCAACAAAATAATTAAACAACTTTAATATCTTGGCAATACCCCATTCTCTTTGCAATATGCTGGGTCCGTGTAATTTAAGGGAAAGTGAATTTCTTTCATTTTAAGAATCAAGTCAAAGTCTGATTGATGTGCATGTGTGTATGTATGCATATGTATGTATATGTAGTATGTACATATTAATATCATCTAAGGCTGCCACAGCAGAATATAAACTTGATGCTCTGGAGGCAGAAATCTGAAGTTGACAAGGCTGCATCTTAGAAGTGTCTAGGGAAGAGTCCTCTCTTGCCTCTGAGGAGGCAGCCATCTTTGACCTCACAGATAGACTTTGCCTCTACCTGCCTCAGGTTCATCACTTCTGATGCTGGTGTTGTCAGCATACAGGCCTCTCTTTCCTTAATACAAAGTCTCCAGGTTAGTGAATATAAAGTCTCCAAGTTAGTGAGTATAGGGTTCAATCATAAACTAACATGATCTCATTTGAATAAACCTGCAAAGACCTTAGTTCTAAATAGGTTTTTCATGTCATTTCAGGTAATTGGGCACATTAGTCTTTGGACTGACAGTCATGAACAGTCATTAGACTGCCTATTCATTTAAGTAAATGGTATTCATTTTATATTATGTTGGAGAAAAAATAGTTTGTAGAAATAAAATCATTAATTCACTTGTTCCTTTTTAAAAGGGAAGCCATTCTAGCTATTCTGTTTACTGATAAACTGAACTGGATGTGTAAGACCCTCAGAATGAGGAGTCTCCCCATTTCGGTCGGTACCCCCAAGAACTCAATGTCCAGTCCAGTTGATGCAACACGCAAGAGGCTTTAATTAAGGGGAAACGTTTGCGCAAACTGGCTCCCTCAGCACACAAGCTAGAGAGAAGTAACATTCTCTGGGCGCAGGTACTTTTAAAGGAAAAAAACACAAGCTTAGGGTGGGGCTGTGACCCCCTGTCCCTTGAGTACGTGAATAGAGTCATGGGTTCTCCCCTTGAGGCCAGATGGTCTCACTATTTGGGTCAGCAGACCTTAGGGCCTTAGGGTGTACTAATTAATCTTGTCTAAGCAAACTGGAGTTGCAGCTATCTCTTTGTTTCTTAAGGACCCTATTTACCTGCTGACACACTGACAGGAGGGACAGTTTAAATTCTTGTTATCCGGCTATCTTAGGGCCTTGTGAGGGGAAATTGCGGGTGATTAGCAAATTCCAGGGAACTGATAGTGGCCTAGGTTAGCTTTCCAGGTCATACTGCCCTTCATTTTTAAGTGGGGGTTTCCTTAACTTTACTTTTGGTCTTTCAGATGGAGGTATGGAAACGGATATAATTCAGTAGTAGAATGCCTGCCTACTATGCATGAAGTCTTGGCTTCAGGCCCCCATAGAACAAAACCAAGAACCTCAAAATTAAATACCATGTACAATTTATTTTGTGTTAAAATAATCAAATTTTATTCTTAAGAATATTTCTATGAATATCATTTTTGTGGTTTTGTTTTTTTGTTTTGAGACAGAGTTTCTCTGTGTCACCCTGGCTGTCCTGGAACTCACTCCGTAAACCAGGCTGGTTTTGAACTCACAGATATCTGTCTGCCTCTACCCTCCTGAGTGCTGGTATTAAAGACATGCACCACCATTACCAGGCTTATCATTTTCCTTTTATAGTTCTTTTATACCATTTGTCTCTTAGGATTTCCTGAGAGCTCCATTGCACCTGCAGTATACCATGATAACTACTTTGCCTTTGCTTCTTTCTGTTAAATAGGCCTTACTCTGTAGCCCAGGCTGGGATAAAGCTCACTCTGCAGCCCAGCTAGCCTTAAAGTTATGGTGACCCTTGCTCAGATTCCCAAGTGCTAAATTAGTTATAAGCCGCCACACCTGGCTTCCCCACTACATCTTTCTAAGGAACCAGAAAGTAAGCAAGGGTGTAAGTGGTTCCTTCCCTGTGAAAAAATAAGGCTTATTGTCTGTGTAGGACATATACATTTTCATTATACATTAGAATATGATTTCTTAGATGACATTCATAGATATATATGATATAATCTTAGAGATTATTAAAGTATTAAGGTGCACTTAATACTTAAAGTATTAATACTTAATACTTAAACTTAAGTTTGCAATGTTAATAACAGCTACCCATGGACAATAACAAGAGAATGCTTCTTTGCTGTCATTTATGTACGAATTGTTACTGGTTTGTTTCTATGTAACAGTAAGCCACCTCTTTAAGGATAATTAGCTCCAAATATTTTGTATCATTTCCTAGTTTAAATCAACTTAAATTTTAAAAAATGCACATACTGAAAGGTCTTTATTAGTTGGGTGTAATAACCATACACTTTTAATCCCAGCATTTGGGAGGCAGGCATATAGATTATCTGTGAGTTTGAGGCTACCCTAATCAACATAGTGAGACTTCTCAGGAAAAACAAAAGTCTTCATTATACTGAAATGTTTGGTGCTTGCTTGTTAACTCAGAAGGCAAAAATATCATTTAAAAGTATTTCCTCAGAAAACTTTATGGATTCAAATCAAAAACACTTTGTGGCTGGGGATGTAGCTGTGTTGATAGAGTGCTTTTCTAGCACTGGGTTCCATCCCCAGCACTGTATAAAGCAGACGTAGTGTCATGGCACTTGGTAAGGGGAGGCAGGAGGATTGAGAGTTCAAGGCCAACTGAAGGTTCACAAAAAAAAAAAAAAAAAAAACAACCCCTTCCTCAGAAAAAAAGAAAAGAAAAAGGGGAAATATTTGTTGGATTTTTGGTTTTAAAAAATGCTAATAGTAGAAAAATGGCTCAATGATTAAGAGCCATTTTTATTCCAAAGGAATAAAAGCCATTTTATTCCAAAGATTTCAGTTCCAAGTACCCACATGCCAGGTGGTTAACTGTCCTTAACTCCAGTTCCAGGGAGTATGACATCCTTTTCTGGTCTCCAAGGCACATGGTGCATATACATGTAGATAAAATACCCGTACATGTAAAATAAAAACACAAGCAGTATTTTCCATATGCCAATATATTCCATATGCAAAATGCAAGTTGAGTGGTACATAAAAGACTCTGAAACATGAAACATGTTTTTTAATAGAAAAATCAAGTGACCTCTAAACAGGTTTTTCTTGTATATACCTTTATATTAGAATTTTGTACAAATGGGTAAATTTGTTGAATTGGTAATATACAATACCAAGTCCAGGATCTGGAGAGATGACTTAGACGATTAGAGCATGTGCTGCTCTTCCAGAAGACAAGTGTTTAGTTCTCAACATCCATGTAGGGTGATTCGGAAACGCCTGTACCTCCAGTACCCTTATCTGACCTCTGAGGGTACTGCATTCACATGTATAAGTCTTCACCCCCTCCCACAGACACACAATTAAAAACATATGTATGATCATGACAAAATACAGAGGGAACAATATTCTGCCTAATAGTCAACTTTTGCTGCGTGCTACTGACCTGATTTTACATTTTTGAAGACTTGTTTTTACATTTATTCAATTATTTATGTAGGGGGGATGAGCATAAGGAAAAGGGGGTCATGATTTTGGAGGTCAGAGAACAACCTAAAGTTTTCTCCTCCTACCATGTGGGTCCTTGGGATTGAACTGGGGTCATCAGGCTTGGCAACAGCTTGATTTGCGGATTGATCTGGTCAGCCCTGAACTTTATTTTATTTATTTATTTATTTATTTATTTATTTATTTATTTATTTATTTATTTATTTAATTCTGCACTTAAATTACCTCTGTGTGCTAGGCAGTGGTGGCACATGCCTTTAATCCCAGTACCCAGGAAGCAGGTGGATCTCTGAGTTCCAGGACATCCAGGGCTACACAGAGAAACCCTGTCCTTGGGGCGGGGGAGGAGGGGGGAGGGGAGGTTCTGCCTGGTGCCATGTTAAATCCTCTAGGTTTAGAAGCAGTCTGTGTGGTTTGTTTTCAGGACCTTGAATACTCAATGCATGCATGGTCTTTCACAGAGAAAACTGGGTAACAAGACACATTCTGAGCTTAAACCACAGACTCTCAAGTGCTAGATTTACATGTGTGTGCTACCAAACCTTGCAAAAACAATGACAAGAACTGCTGTCTTCAGGGACAGTTTCTCAGGTATCTGAGGCTGCCTCTGCCTGCTGAGTCCTGGGATTACAGTGTCAGAGACTAGAACTGGGGCCTTTATATGTGCTAGGTAAACATAATACTAGCTATGTCCTCAACCCAGAAAAACACTTCCAAAATAAAGTTAGAGGTCAGGGAAATGGCTCAATTGTTAGGAACACTTGTTGCTCTTGCAGAGGACACAGGTTCAGCTCCCAGGACCCATATATGGAGTTACTACCACCTGCAAATCCAGTGCTAGAGGATCTGACATTTTCTTCTGACCTTTGTGAGCATGAAGCACACATGTAACACATGTTCATATATGCAGGCAAAACATTCATACACAAAAAATCTAAAAAGTTGCATTTAAAGACTATTTAAAATTACTGAAGTTGAAAGGGTTGAGTGAATATTAATTTGAATATTAATTTTATCCTTAAAGTGAGGTTGTTTTGCCCTTTTGACTTCACAGCAGTTAGAAGAAAAGAGTGAAGATGAAGATGACAAGGAATGTGTGAAACAAGCAATAACAGCTCTGCTTAATGTCCAAAGTGGCATGGAAAAAATATGCTCCAAAAGCCTTGCGAAACGAAGACTGAGGTGACTGTTCTCATTCTAAAGTCCCTTCCTTTCTACCCTGGAGCTGTGGTATAAATTCAGGGACCTTAGCTCCCTCCTTAAGTAAACAATGAAGAAAAAGATGTTAGTGACAAGCTTGGCCTTTCAGAGGAAGTGACATCAAAGCCAGGAGAATTTGTTATTGTTTGAAAAACCTTTCATATTTGTGCATTTTTCCTGCATATTCCCAGACAAGATCTCCTGAGGAGCAGCGGGTGACAGGGCAAGTGTACTGGGTAGATTTACACCAGCAACATTGTGTCAGAGGCAAATTAGAAATGTTCATTAGTTTAGGGACTATATAACTTGAGACATTAATTCACATAGCAGATCTTCCACTTTCCTAATTATAATGTGCTGTATACTTTTATTGTTGGGTCTTGTTTCTTTAAAAATACAATTTGTCTCTTAGGACTTTCTTTTTTTAACTGTATTGGGCTACTTTTTGATATCTGTCTTCCTAAATATGTAGTACTCAGGCAGAAATAATCATTTTGTACCTGCATTTATGTAGTTGAATATCACTCTTCTTTTTATAACCTACAAATATATCTGTGACGTTTTACTTTCCAGAGTTGTACAATGACATATATTTAGGGAATTAGTAAGGACATGTCAGTGATGTTTTAAGTTCTAGTTTGCCCTGCCACCTTATCTGCATGAACTGTAAATTCTGTCTCTGTGTACTACTAATAGTGTCTCTTCCTTTACCCAGTGAGTCTGCATGTCGCTTTTATAGCCAGCAAATGAAGGGGAAACAACTAGCCATCAAGAAAATGAACGAGATTCAGAAGAATATTGATGGTTGGGAGGGGAAAGACATTGGACAGTGTTGCAATGAGTTCATAATGGAAGGAACTCTTACCCGTGTAGGAGCCAAGCATGAAAGACACATATTTCTCTTTGATGGCTTAATGATTTGCTGTAAGTCAAATCACGGGCAGCCAAGACTTCCTGGTGCTAGCAATGCAGAATATCGTCTTAAAGAAAAGTTTTTTATGCGAAAGGTACAAATTAATGATAAAGATGACACCAGTGAATACAAGCATGCTTTTGAAATAATTCTGAAAGATGGAAATAGTGTTATATTTTCTGCCAAGTCAGCCGAAGAAAAAAACAACTGGATGGCAGCACTGATATCCTTGCAGTATCGGAGTACCCTGGAGCGAATGCTCGATGTAACAATGCTACAGGAAGAGAAAGAGGAGCAGATGAGGCTACCTAGTGCTGATGTGTACAGGTTTGCAGAGCCAGACTCTGAGGAGAATATTCTTTTCGAAGAGAACATGCAGCCCAAGGCTGGGATTCCAATTATCAAAGCAGGGACTGTGATTAAGCTGATCGAGAGGCTTACATACCATATGTACGCAGGTAAGAAACATGAAGTAGCTTTTATTGTCTTTTTCTGCTCAAGCTGACTGACTTGATGGCTGGGTTATTATGTCTCAAATAGAAAACTAACAAAAGGCCAAGACTTCCGATAGAGAAGCTTTGACTAAACCATCACCCATTTCTTTGAAGTCTTTACTACTTCTACCATATTTACATCCATCATTTTAAGCCTAGAATCATAGTTACAAAGAAAAAAGGTCAGTCCCTTGTCTAAAGTTACCTGGTAAAAAGTAGTAGGAACTATCAATGTGTCTCAAAGTTTCTGCCCCTGTGCACTGCTTTTCTTATTCTATAACTGAGTTACAAACTATGTGAAATTTTAAATATTCACCCATCATCAAAATTGTGCTGGTGGCAAAAATACATACAGTGTTGCTTTTCTTAGTCTCCATTCCTATATCTATTAAGGAAATCTGGAAACCATTTTCAGTATTTTGTTCTTAGTGCTATTTATGCAGTTTTATCTCAGCAGGTTTTAAAGACAGACCAGTCTGAACAACCTAGAAAGATGCTAGGCAGGATTACATACAATGGTTGAGAGGAAAGGGGCATATGTGTGCTTCAACACAGTGGGGCATCTGATCATTGTCACATCTTAGCTGGTATAGACAGCACTGAACTCACACTCTGTCCTTTCATGTCTCAGAACCACAGTTTCTTATCTCAAAAATTAACATCAAAATAGCTACCTTTTTGAAAAGCGTAAATGAAATGCAGAATATAAAAGCTATTTAAATATAAATGTAAATTTTCAAAGAATTTTTTTTTCTTTAAGAGAAATTTGTGATTTAAAATCAGTGTAACTCATAATATGGTATTTTTAAATACCTGAATGTGAAAATTAACCTCTATTCCCATATTTCTCATTTAAATATATTCCTGCTTTTAGGAAATGTATGTTTCTGAGAAAAAATGTTTCCCCCTTTTTTTTTTTTTAAAGTTCTATCAGTGGGTCCCCTGTTTCCTTTAGAAGGTGTTCTGGTGCTAGCAAGATTAGGCTTTTAAAATACTAATTTGTTTATTCACTTAAGTAAAACTGAACAGCATTTAACAAGGCTTTTCTATTCAATTTATTCAGTACACAAGCAGAACTCTATATATGGCTTGGAACTACCAAAGGGAAAGAAATTAAACTTGAGTAGTATTTTTATGAGTGTTCTCAAACAACTTTATAATATGATATATGTCATTACCCACATATCTCTGGGATAGATAAGCTAGAGTTTAGTTTTGCTTTCAGTAATTTGGACTCTTAACAGGTAAATCTTTGAGACGTTTTCCATAGTAAATTGACGCATTTACCAAAGTTGAGTTTTACCATGATTTGGCTTCTTTGAACATGTATTATTCAGTGATAGTGCAGAGTAGCTGACACATGTTGAATATTAAGAGAAGACTCATCTGGGGTTCCAGTTTTAGTATAAATTGTCACCTAGACACTTCTATAACCAGTGTGTTTGTTACTCAAAAATTTTAAAAATATATATTAAAAAGAAGATTTAAGCTGCTCTGTAGTTATATAAAAGATAAATAGGTTACCTCTTTCTACACATATAAAGCTGTTTTTAAGCTTTACAGTTTTCAGTAATTATTATGACCTATCTATTTACTTAATCTTCATTAACCTTCTATATACTGTTTAAAATTATAGCCAGGCAGTGGTGGCACATGCCTTTAGTCCCAGTGCTCAGGAGGCAGAGGCAGGAGGATCTTTGTGAGTTTGAGGCTAGCCTGGTCTACAGAGGACAGCCAGGGATACACAGATACACTTTTCTTGAGAAAAGGAAAAAGCAAAGGAAATAATCAACAACAACAAAATTGTAAAAATACTTTGCTAACCCAAGATTTGTGAATTTAAAATACTCTAATTTTTTGACAACAAAAGTTCAAGTCGTTTATCTTACCCTCCTGTCTTTGTTTTTAAACCCTTGTGAATTTAAAACCTATTTATTTTATCCTCAATACTGTTTGCTTGTTTGTTTCTTAAGAAAAGGACAAAGCAAAAACAATATAAGCCACAGTTTAAAAACAGTCAACATTTGAATTGAATGATAATACTGCAGTGTGGGACTTGTGTCCCTGAGTAGCCTTTGAGGGGAGGCATTCTCAGAACTGTGTCCCTCTGGTTATTAAGGACAGTTTAATTTTCCCTACAGCATAGTCAGTGATCACTGGAGACTCAGTAGAACAAGCTATCCTTTTCTCTAGCAAGTCAGTTGTTACTGATTTCTATATTCTAAAATCTAATCTGTTTTTATAGCATTTCTGTACATTTTTAACTGATGTATTTAAAAGAATTTCTGATTAACAGTTATAATCTACAATTAAATATTTTTTTCTGGGGAACTGTGTCTTTTATTTTGACATTTTTTTTTTTTTTGGAATGAGTATACTTTGTAAGCATACTTCATTAAGCTAATGGGTTTTGTTTGGTCCAGCAGCTTTCATTCCTTATGTATACAATGCTACTAAAGTCTATTTTTGCCATGATATTATCTTATACGTCTGATGACTGCTGTCAACTTATAGCTTTTGCATAAAGTGATGTTTTCTATAGTCTTTCTTAATATATTCAATTTTGATGAAGTTAAGTTTACTGAAATTTAACCTAATGAGATTATTATACTTTTCTAAAGTATTTTTTAAAGTTTTTATGTGTATGTCTATGTAGCATGTATGTGCAGGGCTGGTAGAGTCCAGCAAGTGTCAGATCCCCTGGGACTGGAGTTATAGATAGTACTTGGTTAGGAATCAAACCTAGGTCCTCTGGAAGAATGCCAGGTGCTCTCAACCTCAGAGTTCTCACACCAGTTTCTGTTTCACTTTTTAAATTAAAGGATTTTTTTTTTAAATTATGTTATAACTATGCTTTTTGATCTTTTTTTTTTTTGCTCTGTCTTGAAATTTAATTGAATATTGTGTCTTATAATATGTTACAGGAGTTCTGAGCTTCAAGTACATAAAATTATTGTTAGCTTACTAGCCATTCTTTGATGTCTGTTTACTGAAGTTTTTACTTGCAGTATAAGATTTTTTTTTAAATACACCAACTACTCTATAGAGTTCATTTTTGACTTATTACAGTCACTATAGAATGTGCTTTTGATAGACATTCAGGGATTTGTAAGACATAAAAGCAGTATTATAAGGTCTCCTCCAGCTTATAGTAAGTTCTCTCTACAATGACAGAAGAGAATAGTTATCACTTGTCTTGATGTAAACAGTAGTCTGTTTTTTTCCTTTTATTCAGTCTTCCCAATTTTTTTTTTTTTTTTTTTTAAAAAAAGGATCTCTGATTTGGTTAGTTCGTTATTAGGGGTTTTTGTTGGAGAACATGAAGTACAGGGGGGGCTACAGTGAAACAAAAGTTAAAATTAGTAACTCAACTTTTTTATTATATAGTGAAAGTCACTGTATATAATACATAAGGAAACTTAATGATGTAACAGCACTTAAACATCATCTAGATTATTATAAGTTGCTCAGACATATTGAAAAACAGAAGATAAAACTGGTTTACAGAAGACTAAGTCAGGTTTAACTTGGCTTCAGCTAACTTGATTTCTCAAATGTTAAAAACAATAAATTACAAACGACGTATACACCTGTAGTACCAGGAGTTGTCCACACCCTCAGTTTATAAATAAAAGCCCAAGACTCCTAAGGGTTGTTTAATTTGTTAGAAATCTATCAGTTAATCACAGAATGAAGCCTAGAAATTGCTTTATCAGCTGAATATATGTCCATGACACACTTTCAAACTGAGTTTTTAAAAATTACTTGAACATGCTTTTTAAAAGTTAAATGTGATTAATAATAGAAACAAATGGACTTTTAATTACTCACGATGCTTATTCATTTGGGGCAAATACAAGTATACTATGAAGAGGTTTTCATTGAAATAGCTAACACGTTCTGAGTATTGTGATTTGCATGCAGTTAGGTCCTGTCCATCTCTTACTTCTGGGCATGAAAACTATTCTGTCACTAGTCTATACCTTAGCTGTGTCGTTTTATTTGCTTTTCTGTATTCTTGAGGGAGGACAGGTAACCAGGCTGACGTTAAGTTCACCAGCACCCTCCCCCCTTACTGAGGTTGGTTACAGGTGTTGCCACTAGGTTTTTTTCTGACAAAGCTCAGTCATTAGGCTATCAGAATAGCTTGTTCTGTAAACAGAAAACATTCTGAAAAAAAATACTTTTATATTTTAGATAAGTTAAAATATGGGTAACATACATGAATGATGACAGTCTGATGTAGAGTCTAATTCATAGCTTTTGTTTCATCCCCAGGGTTTCTGGACATAATAGATTTTGGGGAATTCATCCTGAATTCTGAAAGGAAACCTCCTCAGTTGGGTGGATTATTTTACATTTGGCAGTGATACAGAGTTTCCTTACCCTAGAGCAATCACAAAGCAGTGTCACAAGGGAAAGGAGAGCAGGAAGTTCATTCCATAGAGTTGCTGTAAACAATGCACTGCAACCAATTATGAGATAAAGCAACACTAGCAGAAATATGGTTGGTGGCAGTCTATTAGACTGGCCATGTGTGGTAGAAAATGGGGTGACACTGAGGCCAGGATAATAATAATTCAGAACATACTGAAGTGTGGAAAACTGTTGACTTTATGTGGCCAACTTCTTTTGTAGAAGATGAAATTGAGAAAACTTAAAATCTTTTTCTTTGATGTACTTACTGCTATCTTTGCACTCACATATAAAATGTTCAAAATTCTGCATTAGACTTGAGTCTGTATCTTGCATTAATTCACTCTAGGCATTTAATTTTTAAAGTCTCTGAACAATTTTTGATCTATAGGACGGTGCTCTTCTATTTTTAAACCCTGATTTTTTTCTAAGTGTTTGTGCGTCAGCATAGCGTCTGTTTCCTTTTTTTAAGGAATTCAAAAGTGATTGTTTATAAGTCCTTGCTGAGGAGCTTATTGTTTCTTGAGGTTTTAAGTGGATATATTAAAAGGGAGTATTATCACATGAGCAGACATCCTGATTAACAGTGTTCCACTATGCTGGATGGGGGAAGGGTGCTCTTCATAAATAGATGTGTAATATACTAAATATTTCATAAATCTTATGATCTTGCCTTACTAAATGTCAAGTGTTAGAGTCAGAAGGAGGATTGATGACCTAAAATCTAATATGCTGTGTTTTTGAACACTAGATATACTGTAGATATAGCTAAAGTTCAGATTTTGAAAAATTGTACACCAAATAACCAAGAACTGTCTAGGAGAGAGGTCAGCTAGAAGGCCAGCAAAAAAAAAAAAAAAATAGTAACCATGGTCTGGGGATGTAGCTCAGTTGGTTGAATGCTTGCCTAGCATGCATGAAACTGGGTTTAGTCACCAGCATGTACTTCATAAACTGGTATTGACACATGCCTGTCATCTCTGCCTGCAGCACTCAGGAGGGAGAGGCAGGAGGTTTAGATGTTCAGTTCAGAGTCGTCTTCAGTACATAGTAAGTTCTGGGTCAATCTGAAATCCATGAGAGCCCCATCTCAGAAAACAAAACATAAAAATAACTACAACTTATAGTTGAAGAAACAGGAACCTATGCCAAGTACTTGAAACTAGACTCAGAAGGTATTTGTATAAAGAAGGTATGGAGAGGAATAGTCAGAGAAGCTATGAACATGACAGGAAAAAAGTTAGAAGAATGCTTCCTCTGGTAGGGAGTTATGTCTGAGTAACATATTTCTACAGTAATCTTTGTTTCCACACCAGAAGGCAATGTCAAATAGTGCTACTTTTTCTATTAGTATTTGTTGTGCTTGTACCTTAAAGTTGAAGTCTACCCCATGTTCTTATTTTTGTGTTTGTCTCCTGTTTCTGAAACATCACTGCAGAATATGAGTAGATACATAACTGTGCCACAAGCAGGGTATTAATTCTTATCATTGCCTGTTAAATGGAAGGAGATACTTTATTTTTTTTTTTATAAAGTTTTGTAATCTGCCTTTGTTGCTGAGGGTTTTTTTTTTTTTTTTTTTTTTTAAATATCAGATTTAGTCCTTTGCATTGTCATAAAGGTCTCCTGTGACTGAGGTGGCATAACACATGTTTGAATCATTGAGATGGAGAAATCAATGCAACAGAAACAAAAATAGCTTCTGGAATATGTATATATAGCTTTTCTATATAAAATTTCAAAATACAGGTAAATCATCTCAAAACAAGTTGTTATTAGAAATTTTTCATTGCTTAAGATTAGAAAGTGTGTGTGTATTAAAATCAGTATGGGCATATGAGTAGCTTTTAGTTTCTTGGTTTTTTGTTTGTTTGTTTGTTTTTCTTTTTTAAGTACTTAAGCTTTTGCCAGGTCTCCTGGAGTATTTTAGTTCTTCCACATACAACCCACCCTCCCTTTTTGGCAAGGCTGCTTTCAGCTTCCAGTCAAGATAAGGACAAACTAAGTTTCAGTCACGTTAGAGCACACTACAGCAGTGGTTACTGTGGGGTATTTGTTCCGCTTGCCAGCACCAGAAGACCCTCTCTGAACAGTGTTATAGGAAGAACAGCGCTCTATTCCTGACTAGACTGCTCATTTCCAGTGACTTATGGTGCCTCTACCAGCTTAACAGTTACAACTGCATCCTGATTTAATCATTTATGTGAACTTCTATGGTGATACTATAATTGGTTGGTAAATTCTGTATTTTTAGATCTCATAGCTAGGTAAGGCTTATGGAATCCTTTAATCTGGGGAGGTATCTGGCTTGGGAGAAAAGAGCACCAGAGCAGGAATCACAATTTCTCTTCTATAGTTCTCGTGACCTACTCACCTCCCAGAAACTATATGACACAAATGTAGGTGAACAGTCTCCTGGGGCTGTTATTTAATGGGCATCAGGCAGTGATGTGGGACTGAGGTACAACATGCCTTTCCCAATATTATCATCAGTTATAGAAGTAACATATGGCTAAAATAGATTTGGCCTAAGATGATGAAAACCCCACTTTAAAAAATAGCCATACTTTTCTTAAAACATACTTTAATTCACTTAGCACTTGCTCTCTTTTGTCTGAACCCACAGCTTTTAGCCTGATATTAGGTGGTATTTGAGAAGAAAAGTTCTGAATGTGAATGTTAGATCATCAGCTTGAAATAACCCTGTGTTTTGAGGAGTGGGTCCACACTGTCAATGCGTAAACACAGCCCATAGATGCTCAGAGGCCTCATCTAGGATACACAGCTCTCTCCAGCAGGGACACCCAAGCATCCCAACTTTGGCTGCCACTGTTGCTTCCTCAACACATACTATTTTGAGAAGCCTCACCTTACAAATAGATTTGCAGAACAGGAAGAAGGTTCTTGGAAGGGAGGGTTGTGATGGAACCGATAAATATCACAGTTTTAAAATCTCGTACAGCCTTCTGTTTTTAAATCTTTTCTTCTGGATGAGACATTAGTCTTTAACTGAGGATCTCTGTAACTGAAGACAATAAAATACCAACAGAAAGGAAATTATTAAAAGATTTTATGTATTTAAAATACTTTTATCAGCAACCCACTCTAGCTTTAGGAGATATAAACTAAAGGAAGGAACACTAAATAAAACCAAAGAATTTTTTTAGCTGGAGGTATGATCACACATACCTATAACCCCAGCACTTTGGATACTAACACAAGAAGATTGTGAGTTCAAGGCCAGCCAGCCTTGATATCTAGCTAGGTCCTGCCTCAAAGCAAAAAACTCCCACAATAGTATCTTTTTGCTCTATAAATTTTTCTTCAAATTGAAAAAAAAAAAATCAATAGTTTCAACTCAGGGCTGTTTGATAGTTAAGTCAGTTATTATCTTGATGATAATATATATACCAACAGATTAGATCAGCATTCTATCTTGTCATAAATCTATGAACTTGAGTTTTAGGTAAAAAGTTACTGTGACCTTTTAAGGCTAAATTTAAGGTGCTTCTTAGAATCAAGTAAAAATTTTCTAAATATATACTAATTTTACTAAACCTTGTCCTAATAAACGACTTCTTATAAAACTTTGATTAATAATGTATAGGTGTTTACTGCCATCGATGAATTTATGATCACAATTTACCCTTGTCTGTAATGTAAACAGGGAGGTATTCCCACAAGACTCAAGTTACCTGATGTTCTCCCTTCATTTTAAAGGGACTGAGTATGAGATCTGAGATGTAGAAGTGACTGGGTTTTTTGAGACTGTCTTACTGTGTATCTCTGGCTGGCTTCAAACTCCCAGACATATGCCTGCTCTGCCTAAGATTAAAGGCCGTGCCATTACACCCAGAGAGTGAGTGTTGAGAAATGCACTTTCCCTTCATTGTACTTAAAACAGTGGCCTGCTTCTTTACCATTCTCCTAACCTGGGAGAATACTGTCAAGAAAGATCGGAGAAGGCAAGCCTAGGAGAGATCTGACAATAGGCCTCCATTATATTCCATGGAGCTGCACATGCAAAGTAGGCCTTTGAAGGTTGGAGCCTGCTGCTCTTAAGACTGAACTTTTATTGTAACTACTTCAAATGACAAGGTTAGGAACAGTAAAAACAAGAGATTTTTAGAACTATTTTTTATTGTCTCTGTTCACACATGTCCATGAGTGTGGCACAAACAAGCTCTGTGTGTGTGTGTGTGTGTGTGTGTGTGTGTGTGTGTGTGCGCGCGTGTGTCCTAGAACAACTTGATGACCCCAAACAAGCTGTGTGTGTGTGTGTGTGTGTGTGTGTGTGCGCGTGTGTGTCCTAGAACAACTTGATGACCCCAAGCTTGTATGGCAAAGAACATTTACCTACTGAGGCATCTCATAGTCTTTTTTATAGCTTAGTGGGGTTTGTCCCTTTTTTTTAGCAGTTAAAAATAAGGCCTCTGGCAATCAAGACCATTAACTACTTAGCTAACCCTACTACTTTATAAGATTTGGTTTCTAGTTCTTTGCTCTGTTAACATGATTTATAGGAAGTTAGGAAACATAGTTAAGTAAAGTGATGTCAGGAAATGGACAGGTTATTGTTACTGCCATCTCTACTAGGTAGGTGACCCAACAGGTAACACACTGAGGTCCTGGCAGCAAACAGGAACCTGGTTCAAGTCCCTGACCTTGCTTTTTTTCATTGTACATTCCAGAACAAGAAATAAGCTGATTATATTTTACAATCAGTGTTTTGTTTTTGTTTTTCTAAAGCCATTGCTTTAGGAGGCACCAAAGCTATCACTACATTAAAGTTCAAAGCTTTCTATATGGGTAATACATCTGGGGACTTTTTGTTTTGCTTTAATTTTGTTTTTGTTTTTTCAAGAAAGGTTTTCTCTGTGTAGCCTGAGAGCCTGTCCTAGACCTCGCTCTGTATACCAGGCTGGCCTCACAGCCACAGAGATCCGCCTGCCTTTACCTCCTGAGTGCTGGGATTAAAAGCATGCACTACCACCGCCTAGCAATATCTGGGGACTTTTAAGACTATGTCTTTGATCTCTTTTGAAACTGAAAATACTAGTTTTAATCATTGTTTATCTGAGACTTTAATACTGTTCCTTTTCCTTTTCAGATCCTAATTTTGTTCGGACATTTCTTACAACATACAGATCCTTTTGCAAACCTCAAGAATTACTGAGTCTTATAATAGAACGGTCTGTCCATTTTAAATGTCTGAATTCTTTGATTTGGAAAGGATTAAGTTACATATTTCCTATAAATGTGTCAATAAGTATAACTGTAGTTGAACTTAAGATAAAACTACTACTGGGCTTACAAAAATGTACTAACTTTGGTTATTTAAATAGATTTCTCTTTTTTTTTTTTTCTTTTCATTCATTTAGTATTAAAATTCCAACTTTTCAAGGTTTAGGCTGCACTGGGATTGAGCCATGGGCCTTTGGTTCAGTCTAAGCAGTATTCCCAGCCCAGATTAAAAGAACTGTATAATATATAAATATGTGTGATTTAGACTCTAGGCTGGACATATGCCTATAATCCAAGAATTTGGGAGGTAGAGGCAGGAGGATCAGAATTCAAGGTCATCTTTGTCTATTCATAGGGAGTTTAAGGCTACCCTGAGCTACATTAAACCATGCCTTTAAAATAACAACACACTAGAAATTCAGATTTTAATGCTTCACAAATTCTAAACAAATTTTCAAATTGATACATATTGAATAAAATGGATCCTGTCAGTGAGCAAATGCTTTTTATCAAGGAAAATGTTTTTCATCTACCCAAAGGGCAATCAAGTTTCAAGCACTAGTTACCCTTAAAATTATAGCTACTGATTTAGAGTAATCTACAGACTAAAAATTAACATTAGTCCCATTTTAGACTTTTTTTTTTTTAATTATTTTGCTTCTAGTTAGTTTTAGCTCTATTGGCAATATTAACTTCTTTTTAAAAAAATATAATCAGCCTTTACATTATAAAAGCCTTGCACATCTGTAGTAAATTTTTATACTAGTCTTTTGATTATAGTGATAAGTATAAATAGAAGTTTGTGAATCTGGATTTGATACAATATTTTCATAATTTTTTTTTCTGTTTTATGGTAGATTTGAAATTCCAGAGCCTGAGCCAACAGAAGCTGATCGCATAGCTCTAGAGAATGGAGACCAGCCCCTGAGTGCAGAGCTGAAGAGGTTTAGAAAGGAATATATTCAGCCTGTCCAACTGCGGTAAGTAGTAAAGATGTGGCTGCGTAGAAACTGCAGCTTCTTAAATGTGTGTTTCAAGGTGGGAAGGTTCAAGAACTGTCCCCAGGTAAGGTGAAGGGAGGCAAACCAAATGGATTAATGAAGAGTCTTCTCTGAGTTACGAGCTCTAGTGGATTATTTATTGGTAGGAGCTGCTCTTGTTTCATGTTTGCACTCAGTGTGAGACCCCATGTAATCCAGTTATGTTAATACCACAGAGTGTTAAATGTATGTCGGCACTGGGTGGAGCACCATTTTTATGACTTTGAAAGAGATGCAGACCTTTTACAAAGAATGGAGGAATTTATTGGAACAGTAAGAGGTATGTTTTTAATTTGCTACTTGCATATGTGATAAAATTACTAATATGATTATCCTCAATTGATACATTATAGCTTATTTGAAAATGTTAAACTTTCTCATTAAACTTCATTTAAGCTGGGTGTGGTGGTGCACTCCTTTGATCCCAGCATTCAGGAGGCAGAGGCAGGCAGATTTCTGTGAGTTTCAGGACAGTCAGGGCTACAGTAGTGAGACCCTGTCTCAAAACACAAAACAATAACAAAAACCCATTTTTGAGACTTGTAAATTTCTCAGCAGTGGTCCTACTGACTCATCTGTTTTAAAACTGGGTCTTTTAGGTCTCAGTTTAAGATAGACCACTTACTTGAAACTATGTGGTACCTACAGTACATGTTTGAATTTTTCTACTACTGTAGCACCACTGATAAAGGTGCATGGTTAGGTAAGTGGAACAAATCAGAGAGATAATAAATAGAATATTATACTGACAGACTACTTCTTACCATCACCACTAGCCAGATACATAATTTTGGTTCTTTAGACTTTAGTTTATTCTTGAGAAATGGGTTAATTATCATTATCACAAAGTTTCTTTTACTTTAAAATTTCTGTGATTGTGTGACTTTAAAGGTGCCCTAGACAAGCTTGGTTTTATAGTCTAAAGGAAATAAAGGGTTAAATAGATTACAGTACAAAAGACAGCCACATCAAACAGAAGACTAATATGGTCAATCAGGTCTCGTAATTGGGTTATAAAATACAATATTAATTAGATATGTGAATGTGTATAATTTACTTTTATTAATCTTTCAGTTTGTATGGAATATACCTTGTATGTAAGGATTATAAAAAATAGTATTTTGAACTAAGGTTCAAAGTGTTAGAGGTGAAAAATCAAATTACTTTACATTCATTTAGGAAAGGTTTAGATACATGCCAAATTATTAACAATGATTACCTGTCTGAAGAAGGATGAGAAGATGGGAGAGGGAAGCTCTTAGTATTTAACTTTGCACATTTGACTTTATAGCAATGATTTATTCATGTATCATCTGTATTACTTTAAACATTTAAAAATAAAGTATTAAAGAGTATTTAAATGTTTGTTAAAATGTATTTCAGGTAAAGCAATGAAAAAATGGGTCGAATCCATCACTAAGATAATCCAAAGGAAAAAAATTGCAAGAGACAATGGCCCAGGTCATAATATTACATTTCAGAGTTCACCTCCCACAGTTGAGTGGCACATAAGCAGACCTGGGCACATAGAGACTTTTGACTTGCTCACCTTACACCCAATAGAAATTGCTCGACAACTCACTTTGCTTGAATCAGATCTATACCGGTATGTTGTTCACCATTCGAGCTGAGAAGTTATTTCAAGAGTTCATCTTAAAAACGGAAGACATTTTCTGCCTTTTAGGGTTGTCTTGAGATGTAAATGAGACAGTATATGATGTATTTGTAGCACTGAGGCATAGCAGACAATTGTGGTCCTTTTGCCCCTTTGATCACCCTTGATCTACATAACTTTGTGTCTTTCTTCAGTTACCCCTGCTTGGTGAGTTCAGTTCAAATCCTGGCAGTACCAATTGCTGACTTAAGTTTCCTTGTATAACTGATCTTCTGCTTGTTTCCTGCAAGGAAAGTGAGGCCAAAGACCGTACTAACTTGTAGGACTGTGAGGTTTCCTGTGTATGCTCAAGACATAACACAGGCTGAGCATAACACAGGAACATAGCACTACTGCTGTAGTTTCCCCATAGTATCGCAGATAGCTACTACTGTGTTAAAATTAAGACACAGCCAATTATAGCCCTTTATAGTTTAATATTGTTCATCTGAAAAATGTGATGCTGGTTAAACTCTCAAAAGTATTAAAATCACTAAATGAGAAAGGAGCTAAATTTATAAATCCTCCTACCTAAGTTATTATGATCTCCAAATGTTAATGTTAGAATTTTAAATTTCATTTTCAGAAACTATTTTTTGCAGGATGGTTTTTCTTTCTACCCATTTTAAAAGCCAAAAAGCAAAAACAAACACCAACAAAACAAATCAAAAATGAATTTTAGTACTTGTGTTCCCTCATTGGATACTTATTAGACTGTATTTAAATATATTACCATCATGAGTAATATTTATAAGTGCTAAGAAAGACATTATGCAGAAGTATCTACCAAAATATTTTAATTGGAAAACAAAAGAAAAATTGTAAATATTTTATCTTGTTTGCACCAACTTTCTGTTGGTGGAAGAAGAATACTTATAAAAGTAGTTTAGTTTTTTTTGTTATGTAGTAAGTATACTAAAGGGGAATTCATCATTTTATGTTGATGATTTTAGAGCTGTGCAGCCATCAGAATTAGTTGGAAGTGTGTGGACAAAAGAAGATAAAGAAATTAATTCTCCCAACCTTCTGAAAATGATACGGCACACTACTAACCTCACTCTGTGGTTTGAAAAGTAAGTGTTGTTGACATTTTTGTTTGTATCAATGGCTAGATTATGAATTCTGGGGCTGTTTTGTTTCTGTATGTCACGTGTCTTTTGTTCTTTCCTTTTATTGTACCCAGAATATTTTCCTGATGTGCATCTTAGTTTCACTAATATTGAGTTTCCAATGGTTGCCTGAGTGGGCTGCAAATTGACACAGCTTCATTCCAGCAGATAGATGTCCTCCCACATGTGTCTCTAGCTTCTCCTCTTTATGCAGTTTGGATATTAATGGTGCAAATCCAGCAATGCATCCCTACAATTATTACTTTGCCATCTGCTGTCACCATCTTAACTTTGAATGGCTTTTTCATCCTCTTTTTTGTTCTGCTGTTGGCAGGATATTACATTTTTGTGCTATAGACCAACAAGTACATTCATATACATAAAATCAGTTGCTTTTAAAACCAGGTAAGGGGGGGGAATGAGGCAAAAATGGGCATTTAGAGTGTTTTTATTATTCAAATTACCATCTGGGGTCACTTGTTTTCAGCCCGAAGAGAACTTCCTTTAGTGTTCTTGTACAGTGGGTCAACTAGCAACAAATATGCAGGGTTTATTGTTGTTGTTTAAATTCTTTGCCTTTAGTTTTGAACAATAGCTCTATCTTCAAATTAGCTAGTTTTTGTTCTGCCAGTTCATATCTACTGCTGAGCTCTCCAGTTTCTCATTTCCAAGATTCCATTTGGTTCTTTTTATGATTTTTACTGCTTTCCTAATACTCTTCCTAGAGCCATGTTGTCATATACCTTCCTTATCATGTTTACTGCCGTCCTTTAGTTCTGTGAATATATCTTTGACAGTATCTTTGAAATCTTTCTGTTAATTTGGCATGTGGTCATTCACACAGGCAGTGTCTGCTCCCTCCTTTTATCCTGATGTTTAGGTGATACTTTTTGTTTATATGCTTCATAATGGATTTTGCAACTCTCAGAACTGCCCTCTGCCTTCTACAGCTTTTTCTTTGCTACTTAAATGTGAAGTGAACTAAGCAGCTTAGATCAAGGGGTGCCCATAGTCACTTTGAGAAGATGGGTTCTGATATGGCTCACATCCACTCCCTTCCAGATTGCACACTCCAAGCTGTTAAATGTTCAATCACTAATTGCCATGTTCACTCTTTTGTTGTGAACAGTTCCCTAGTAGCACAAAAAAGCCAATGAAATTCTGGCTTCTTGGAAGGTAAAGTTTCTAAGGTCCTTAATCAGCTGATACTGTTCTAACCCCAGGAGGTTCCCTCTCCAATTGTCTTCCTGCTTCTCTTGAGGAAACTAAATAATACACAGTTGAGGCTATATATCTTCCTTGTTTCTCCAGGTTTCTTCCCAGGTGCCTTTTATGGCAGCCTCCATTGTTCCTGAACACACCTTTAGGTTTAAACTCTCCATCCTTTGTTGTAAATGGTAAGAGATTAGGAGCTATCTGTGTGAAATAGTTCTGGAGAGGAGAGGATTACAAGCTTTTGTTGTAGTCCACGAGCTAAGGTGAAGTGGCATGAATGGTACTATGGCCTTAGCATAATACCTCTTAGCAGGGAAACACTGTATCAGGAGCCAAAGAGCTGTTTATTCAGAGCCTACAGCCTCAGCCCGTAAGTTGGCAAAAGGAGGGGGGGGGTATTCACAGCTGAAATATTAAATAAGTACTATAAGTAAATAAATACTAAACTATACTCAGATAATGAAATCCTGCTCCTCAGGGTAGGAACCTATCCAGCCACTCCCTCTCCCAGAAGATTCAAGGCTGTAACTAGGTGATCTTAACTACATCTTGAATGGATTCTCCAGAGAAAGGAAGGCAGGGAGGAACAATCTGAGTTGAAATAGCCCACTCTCTCTTGTATGGAATTATTTTATAGATTTTCCTAAAAAGACAGTGTCTCATTTGCAGCTGGTTCTTAGGGTCATTTCCAGAGACTATTGAGTTAGAGTGGGTGGGTATGGTTTGTTTTAGTAATTTCCACTGAAGTATTATGATAGAACAAAGAAGTGGATGCATTTTTATAACTAGGGACTAGAGCTTTGAATATTAGCTATTTTTCTGAGTAAAGGCAATATATTTTGTAAAGACATGATTTCCACAGATCATATTGAGAATATAAGAACAATCAGCAGGCATATGAAACAGCCTGGATGAAGGCTTGACATAGTTAAGTCACATGAAAGCAAGAGTTTGTTTATGTTGTCAAAGACAATATACCTTTAAGAAGACTCAAATTTTCTCCCAAAATATTGCTCCCTGATTTCATTTTAATTTACAGAAGCACTTTCTCACCATAGTAGCTGTAATGTGTCCTACTGGAAAGAGACATATAACTAATGAGATACAGAGCACTGTCCTTGGGCCTTTTCAATGGGCTGTTTAAGGTAAAGCCATTCCCTTGCTTTTTAGTGTTGACAGATTCCTTTTTGTTGACCTCAGTGCTTCTGAGCTACAGGCCCAGGAGATGTGGAACCGAAAGCACTGCAGGTGACCTTCATTTGCCCTCAGGAGTCAGAACAATTAAAGACCTGTCATACTTGCATTACCTGTTTTTAACTATTCACCTGATAAACTAGCCATATAGAATATATTTGCATAGAATTATTTAAATATATAAACATGTTCTGTTTAATTTGATAATAAGATGTTTATTTTGATGGTTTCAAGGAGAGTGGTTTTATTCTTAGTATTATGTTAGCCACATCAAGAAATAATATAATCTGTAGCTTTACATTTTAAAATTTTAATAATATTTAGTTTTGTACTTAATTTTTCTTAGATTACAAACTATTAATAGCACTGAAAACTAGATTTTTTTCTTTACTAACAAATTATTAAGAAGTTCTCTCAAACAGAGAGGAAATGTTGACTAAGCAATTTTTTATGGGCAGTGTGTGTGTGTGTGTGTGTGTGTGTGTGTGTTTGAGACAGGGTCTTACTTTGTAGACTAGGCAATCCTAGAATTCACTGTGTGCTACATTCTGATGTGATGGCAATCTCTCTGCTTTAGCCATCCAAGTGCTAGGGTTTGCAGTTGTTGATCAACCATACTTAGCTGTGATTATTATTTTTTTTTTTATTTTAAAATACTTTTCACTATTTGATGGGAAAATAACAATATAACATTTTATATCATTCTGTATAATAAACTAATATGGATTCTCAGTATATAAAAACAAAGTGGTTTGTTTTTTGTTTTGTTTTTGTTTTTGTTTTTTAATTGTTTCCAAGTAGTATGTTTTGTTTGCTTCTTGTTCTGGGGAATTGGACCTATGCCTAATGCATAGTACACACCATATCACTGAGCCACCTCTCTTACCATTATTTATTTTTTTAATTTTAGTAAAATATTCATGCCAATGGTTATCCTAAGAACTATTTCTGCTAACATTGCCAATATATCTATGTATCCAAAAACAAAATTAAGCTGGATATGGATTACAAGCCACCACTCAGAAGGCTGAGGCAGAAATACTACCAGTTCCGGGCCATCTTGGGCTACATAACAAGACTTTGTTGAGGCAAACACAGAAACAAATCACTGAAATAAGATTGTATACACACATACATAGACACACACACACACAGGAAACAAAAGTTCTATAATAAATATGCCTAGAACACACCTAAATGACAAAGATTCATACACATTCAGTAAGATATTTGTTATTCTAATACTGACAATAGAGGATGTGCTACATATATCAGGAATAGTTGTCTGACTATAGCAGTATAGCAGTCTAGATGTCAGGAAGAATAATGTGCTCCACAAGAAGCCTGCCTTTCTCTGCAGTCTCTTATCAATCCAGTTCTTCACTGTAAATGTCTTTTCTGTGGTCACACAGAAGCCACACACACACTCTAGATCACTATTTACATGAATGAAAACTTTTTGAGTCATAGTTTTTGGGGAAATTTCAAATTTTTAATTCTTTTCAATTTCTAGATGCATTGTAGAAACAGAAAACTTAGAAGAGAGAGTAGCTGTGGTGAGTCGGATAATTGAGATTCTGCAAGTCTTTCAAGAACTGAACAACTTCAATGGTGTCCTTGAGGTTGTCAGTGCTATGAACTCATCCCCTGTTTATAGGCTAGACCACACATTTGAGGTAGGTTTGTACATGTATTTTCAAATGAACTTCCACTGCTTGTTTTAACAATAGGTATTTGTATGATTAACAGCATAAGACCTGTACTAAACTGGGCCATCAGCATGGTGTCACAGAAGCTGGGGAGGGTTAGAAGGCCCCAACTCTTCCACAGGCTGTAACTGTAGTTAGTGGTTGCTGAGAGAGCAAGGAACATCTTGTCAGTGATAAGGTCCTATGTTCCATAAATGACCTCTTGCCCATGCTCCTGTAAGCTACCCTGATCAACTCAGTGGATCACTGGGGGTGGGATTAGAGCATGACAGTGAAAGGGAAGACTGGTTGGGAGGCAAAAGGGCTCCAGGGGAAGAGAGGACTGGCCAGAAAGGACTGTGAGATGAATGAATGTGATCAAAATGCATTGCAGACATGTATGAAAAAAACCCATAATTAAGTCTACCATTATGTATAATTAATATATACTAACAAATGGAAAGTCAGAATGTTAATAATTGTGATACTTAAGTATTTAAGTGTCTCATTTGTTGTTTTTTTTTCAATAATAGGTTAAAATATGCACTTAACTAAATTTCATAATGAATGGTTTCTCTTTTAAAATTAAGTGCTCTCATTCATTCATCAGGTCCAACTTATTAGAAGAAAAAACATTCATCATTTTATTTTCTTAATTTTGTGTGTGCACACAATAGGCACACGTGGAGGTCAAAAGGATTTTGTGGAATAGATTACCTCCTGCTACCTCAATGGTATTCTGGGGTCAGACTCAAGTCACCAGGCTTGTGCAGCAAGTATCTTTATCTACTGAGCAAGCTTGCTGACCTATATTCAGCGGTTTCTTTGTAATTAATACTCAAACATTTACATAAAATGTACAAACAGTATATTGCAAAATCTACCATTATCATACACATTTTTTAAGTTTGTACTAAAGAATATGAAAAGGGCTTTAAAAAGACAAAGGAAAAAGAAAAATAGCATTAACCAGGTATGGTCACTCAGGCCTTTAATCCACTACTTGGGAGGGAGAGGCAGGTGTATCTTCATGAGTTTGAGGCCAGCCTGTCCTACATAGTGAGTCCAACCTGGCTAGGAATACACAATGAGAAATTGTCTCAAAATATATATAAATTAAAAAATTTATATATATTGGAATTATGTTCATATGAATGGGCCACAATGGTTAGTTGGGTATTTTTTGGCAAGATTTGCAACTGAGGTCTCCTTTTTTTTTTTTTTTTATTATAGCAAATACCAAGTAGACAAAAGAAAATTTTAGAAGAAGCTCATGAGTTGAGTGAAGATCACTATAAGAAATATTTGGCAAAACTCAGGTCTATTAATCCACCATGTGTGCCTTTCTTTGGTAAGTATTTCTTCCTAATTTGTATTGTGTTTCTGGATAAAACAAGACTTTTTATTAAAAATGAGTGACAAAAAAAGCACCTGAGTCCCTTCAGAATTTTTCCATTAAGACTTTTCTACAATTTTCAAAAAACTGAAATTTGTTGAACTGACACCACAAGTGGCACACTTCAGCTCTTATCCAGACCTGGTTCCTTTTCTTCCTAGTACAAAGGTTCTAGAGCCAGCTATACTGCTTTCTACCTGTGCGATCTTACATAAATTTCTTAGTCTCTCTCTGTGCCTCAGTTCTTCATAAAATGGAGTTATAAAGGTTGCTGTGAGAAACCAATGAGAGTTTATATATAAATAGGCCTGATCCCCACACACAAAAGGTGTCTATTAGTAATGGTTGACGCTGCTGATGTTGATATCTGAATAACTTCTCTCCCATGGAAGGGGTGGAATATAATATAATATTCAGTGAACTTGAGTTCACTGAATAGAAATGTGTGTTACCTTTTGTTAATTACTGTATTAGATACTATAGATAAAAATAGTGGGGGGGGGCTGATCTCAGAGAATCCAGGCTTTGAAGATGGGGTACTAGGAAATGCTATGCTATTAGTAATGTTTAAGATGGTGTGCAAGCACAAAGGAGGTACCTATCCTGTCTTGAGTTGTTGAAGCTAGAAAAGGATCATTAACTCTCAAAAAAGTGAGTTAAGAGTTTAATGGGTAGAATTAAGAGGGAGGGCAGCAATGTGACACTAACATATGTGATGAAACATTGAAGGCAGTCTCAGAGCTGGTAGTGTTTGGTATAGAGTCTAAGGGTGTATTCATTATGTCAAGTGAAAGAAGACTGGAAGGATGTTAGACAGACAAGATCTAATGCTTAGCAATAGAGGAGAACTTCTAAGTGATGTCACTTTTTTTTCTTTTTTGTGTGTGTGTGTGTGTGTGTGTGTGTGTGTGTGTGTGTGTGTGTGTGGCACAAATGTGTGAATCTGGTTATCTTCCATGTGAGTCCCAGGGATTGAACTTAGGTTGTCAGGGCTAGCAGCAGGAACTGCCAGTTCACCAGCCCTAAATACTACAAGATTTGTGGGTCACATTCTTTAAAAAATTAAATGACTCAAGCCAGTAATTAAAAAGTCAGCAAGAATAATGTAGGGCTGATATCAATGTTCACTTTGGGCACATGATTTACTTAGTCTGTTTCTCAGCACCAAAGTCACTCTTCAAGGTATGTTCATAAAATAGTTACTATGCACTGTAACAAGCATAGATTTTTGTGCTTTCTAACAAACATACCCTTAAGAGTGTGCATATTCAATGGCAGCAGCTAAAAACCAGTTCTCCAAATTAATTTCAAATTGAAGTGTTTGTGGATAGTAACATCTAGTACTCAGATAGTAAAATGTCTTTTGTTAAATTTAACTTTTATTCTAGGCATGGTAGTGCAGAGATATCCGGCCATCTAAGATTATATAATGAGTCTCTGTCTTAAAAAAGGAAAACAAAAAAGGTTAGCTTTTATCTAGGAGATAATGAGTAGGAACATCTTTTCATTCTAGTGTTGCTAGCTGCATTGAATGCCAAACAAGAGCAATTTGCAGGCTAAAATACTTATGTGATTGGAGATAGCAGAGGGCATAAAAATTTAAGAGGCAAGCAGACCCTTTAAGAGTTCAACATCCTCACACAAACATACATATAGGCAAAACACCACTAAGATAAAATAAATTTAAAAAAGGATTTATAATGGACTGGAGAGATGGCTCAATGGTTACGCGGTCTTGCTTTTCTATATGACTCCCAACCACCTTTAACTACAGTTTCAGGGAATCTGATACCCACTCTCTTGGCCTCTGAAGAGTCCCTCCCACCCACCCCCTACCCACCCCCACACACACACACACACCACACAGTGTATGGACATAAAATTTTAAAATCTGTACTGGTTTAGAGAAGAGCAGCACATAATCAGGAAGGCTCTGAGCTCTGTGATTAGGTGACTGAAGTTTTTCATAGAATAGAAATCTGGGCCTTGGTTCTTTGATTATTATGACTACCTGCATAAATCCCTGTAGTTAATGAGAAAGAAAAACACACTTTCTTCTTTAACCATAAAATAATTTCATGGTCTCTTTTAGGAATATATCTCACTAATATCTTGAAAACAGAAGAAGGCAACCCTGAAGTCCTGAAAAGACATGGGAAAGAGCTCATCAACTTCAGTAAAAGGAGGAGAGTGGCAGAAATAACAGGGGAGATCCAGCAGTACCAAAACCAGCCATATTGTTTACGGGTCGAGTCAGATATCAAAGTGAGTTGAATCGTGCGAGGGTCCATATCTCAGAGCAACTTTACACAGTGCCTCAGACAGGCCAAGTTTATTTTGTTTATATTATTTTCCTGCATTTAAATTTGGTTAAGAACATTTAATACTAATAATTTTTTTTGCATTTATTTTAGAGGTTCTTTGAAAACTTGAATCCAATGGGAAATAGCATGGAGAAAGAATTTACAGACTATCTTTTCAACAAATCCCTAGAAATAGAACCACGGAATCCTAAGCCTCTCCCAAGATTTGTAAGCATTCATATATTCACAGTTTTACACCCTTTTTGCAGTTGTCGTTACATCGGGGGTATCCTCAATACCATTGTAAATCCATACCATGTGTCATGTAGATTAGTTTCTTGTGAAAGCATTTAGGGATGAGGTATACATGTGATGGTTGAAAGTAATAAGTATAATCAGAAATATCCCAGTTGGTTTCAAATGAACATAACAAATTCTTCTATGATGTAATGATAAGTGTTAGCAAATTTATATTGTTTGCAACTTTTAGTTTTAACAAAAGTTAAAATTTTAGTCATGAGTCATTAAGCCATAGTAACACAAAGTTTGAATAAAGATACTTTTAATAGCTCTTTTATTTTGTAGTACATTTGCTAGTGTCTGGCCAAGTTTATGCTCGGTATTACTCCTCATTGATCTGAATACATTCACTCACTCATAGTCAAAAAGTAAATATAGATCATTTTAAGTGGTCACAATAAACTATATAGTGTTTGTGACTCGTGGCCAGATTGTTCAAACTCTAAAACAGCTTTTAAATGTAAATCTTCAATAGTTCATTGTAAATACATATGTCAACTCCAGTAAGACACTCTAACATCTTTGTAAAGTAATCATTCTGTAGGAAAGGGGTCCTAAAGTTAACATATGTACATAGATAGGTTAAAGAGCATACAGGCAATTCAGTCTATCTCTAAGTAGCCCATGTTTTAATGGGCTAATAGTATCACTGTATTACAACAGGAAACCACAATTCATGATGAGTATCCTGCCTTTTCCAACTAGGTTTAATTGGCCCCAAATAGTATGTTTTTAAAAACGGAATTTGTTGGGGGGGAGGGGGGGTCAGTGGCAGTGTAAGCCTTTAATCCCAGCACTTGGAAGGCTGAGGTCAACCTGGTCTACAAAGTGAGTTCTAGGATAGCCAGGACTGTCACACAAAGAAACCCTGTCTCAAAAACAACAACAACAACAACAACAACAACAAGAAGCCAGGGAATTACACAATGTATTTCAGAATACTTTCCGTCTGCCAAGGTGACACATTAATGAAGATTGTGGTATTTATACTGAAACTCAGTTAAATACATTTTTTTTTTTTTTTTTTTTTTTTTGGACAATCAGAACCTTCAGGAGGATGAAGTGACAACACTGAAACTTGGGATGCTCTGATCTAATTCATTATGAAATTGTCATATTGATAATTCGTAATTTTCCTATTAAAGAAAAATCTTCCTTTTAGCAATGACATTTTAAGTACTGAGGTTTGTTTTTGTTTTTGATGTCTATAGCCAAAAAAATACAGCTATCCCCTAAAATCCCCTGGTGTCCGTCCGTCAAACCCGAGACCAGGAACCATGAGGCACCCCACACCTCTGCAGCAGGAGCCAAGAAAAATTAGTTACAGTAGAATCCCTGAAAGTGAGACTGAAAGTACAGCCTCTGCACCAAATTCTCCAAGAACGCCACTGACACCTCCTCCTGCGTCCGGTGCTTCTAGCACCACAGACGTTTGCAGCGTGTTTGATTCTGACCATTCAGCCAGCCCTTTCCACTCAAGTAGGTGCCTAAAATAATCTCTGTGATTGATATGTGTGTGTGTGTGTGTGTGTGTTCATATGAATATGAAAGTATACACAAACATGATACTATTTCAAAAGATATTATAATTCTTCAAATATAAACTCCAGCCACTTGGAGTTTTTTAAAGCTGCTGAAACAACACTCTAAATTTACCCAAATGTACCTCTCATATCAAGAGGAAACAAAGATCTTCCTTAATAATCTTCAAAGACTGTCAGCCCTGTGGTTTGTTTTTTAATTTTATGTGTATGTTTGTTTTGCCTGTGTGAATGTATATCCAAGTACCAGAGAAGGGCAGAAGTTGCAGATGGTTGTGAGCTGCCATGTGGATGCTAGGAACTGAACCCCAGTCCTCTAGAAGAACAACAGTACACTTAACCATTTAGCCATCTCTCCAGCTCACAAAATAATTAATTTGAATATAAGGCATATCATCCCCTCCCCACCAAATTCTGCATTGGCTTCTGACTTTACAGTGTATAAAATTCAAATTCCTAGATGACCCTTCCTCAAACTCCCTGTAGCATCTTGGTAATATGTAGTTCTTGTTGGTACTATGAAAAGCAGAGCCACACAAATCACATAGTTACTGTTGTGACATCACTGTCCAACAGAAATGTAAGAGTCATATGTATGACTGTAAATGTCTAGTAGCCACGTTAGAAAAAACAAACATAACTAAGAAATTATTTCAGCATGAAATAATATAAAAACTCATTTCAAGACATCTTACATTCTTGTTCTTAATATTTAAAATCCAAAGTGCACTTCCTATTCATAGCACATCTCAATTCAGACACGCTCAAGTTTGCACTCAGTAGTCACAGGCTTTGTCAACTGACCCTCTATAATGTACCCATTTGCTGAGGTATTTCATCAAGAGCTTTGCAGCTCCCCCAAGAACCCGTCACCTTTTTACGTCTGTTTATTGTTAGGTCAATCTGAATCATTTCAACTTTAATGCTCTGATGAGTGTTTGCACCTGTTCTTCCCATTGGCCTTCTTAGCTGCCCAAACTTCACTTAAGGACTTGAGCCAGTGCAGCATCCCCTCACAACTCAGGCAGAGCTCAAGAGCTCCAACTTTTGCTGGAGGAATCCTGGTTTACCATCTCAAGTCTCACAATCTCCCTGGTCCTTGATAAAATACTTTTTGCATGCCTTGTGGAACTTTAGGATTTTTCTAACCCAGAAAAGCCAACTAAAAATCTGTAAATCTCTGCAGGTATATTATTTTGAAATTTGGCCCAGAATTCTGTGTAATGATTCCTCGTGTGCATGAATCTGTAGTCAACCAGTGGTGGGTCTTGTCTTTATATTACATATGATGTGTTTATTGGGAGTTTACTTGGCTTTATTTAGGAACGGAGGACCTTGAAGTTACTTAGGAAACTGTCACATAAGGTCACATAGACAGTGAGTGAAAAATATACTTTTATCCAACTCGACACTCCTCTTGAGCACTAAAACAAAATGCACAATTTTCTTGTCTATATGACTAAAATTCATTATTGTTGGACCTACTCAGCTATTTGCATGTTTTTATCCCTAGAGGAGAAGAGATCCTTAAGTCCACATTGTAATGATTCCTAAATAATTGAGTTATTGAAGGCACTTGAAAACTATCAATTGTGAATTCTGTTTTTGCTTAGTTTAAGTCACTAAAGCTGAAAGAAGAAGGAAAATAAACACATTTTCTCTAGTATTAAATCTAAGTGATCAGTCACAAGAGAGGTCATCATTCTGGAATGCTGTGTTCTGTTCAGTAACATATGTCAGAAATTAAAGTTTCTAGAGGAAGAGAGGAAACTTCCAGGAATGATAAAGCTTTATAATCCTAAACTTCAAGATTTCTCAATTTGAGATAGAGTAACTCAGGTTAATATAAAACTGTCCTCATGCTCAACTAACGTACAAATTCCATCCATAGCCTGTTTGGTTATAAAGGTACCCACCTGCCCTGGACAAATAGCTGTGGGGCTGTTGGAGACTTCAGTTGCTCCCACTGTGGGGTCTCAGGCAGAAAAGGTCTGCTGTCATTGAGCATAGTCCATTCACCATAAAATCAGCCCCATTACTCAGGTTTCCAAAGGCCAAAGCTGACTAGAATTTAATGACTGCGATGTCCTTGAGGGTTATCTCTAAAGGTATACTATTTCCTTTTTAAGAAAATCAAGGGTCAGAAGACCTGGCTCATGGGGTAAGAGCACTTCTGTTCTTGCAAGAGGACCTGCATTTAGTTCCCGGCACCCACAGGGCAGCTCACAACCCTGAACCTAATGCCCTCTCCGGGCCTCTACAGGTTCTAAAATGCACATATTGGTGTGTGCGCGCACACACACTTAAATATTTAAAGAAAAATAAAAAAGAAGTGTGTAAGCAGGCCAATACTAAAGCTACATACTTCCTTGACCTCATCTCTAGTTCCTCAGAAGTACTTAAAGAAAATCAGAACAGCAGCTTCATGTAATTTAGAGTATAAAAATGAGTTTTAATCTACTTACTAGAAAATGATAAATTGCTACTTATACATATAGAAAGGAATTAATGTAATATAACACTACCTTATGAAGGTAATCAAGTTAACAAGTCATCATCAGGCCAACTAAACCTAGAGTATACAGTTATCCTCCTGGCCAAAAGCTAGGAAATCTCCCAAATTAATTGAGTTATTGCATATTGTATTAAATAGATGGCTTAGTGGTTAAGAGCACTGGCTGATTTTCCAGAGG
This sequence comes from Cricetiscus sungorus, assembly GCA_030556225.1. Classification (NCBI taxonomy): domain Eukaryota; kingdom Metazoa; phylum Chordata; class Mammalia; order Rodentia; family Cricetidae; genus Cricetiscus; species Cricetiscus sungorus. Next base: position 33,582,586 of record JANBXA010000641.1, read on the forward strand.
ATCTGGGTTTGATACCCAACACCTACATGGTAGCTTACACCTGTCTGTATCTTCAGTTCCAGGGGATCCTACACTCTCACACAGACATACATGCAAGCAAAATACCAATGATCAATAATAATAATAGTAATAATAAAATTACAGAATTAAAAATAAAACAAGTGAAAGAGAATCCTGAATTATTTTAAATAATCAGGTCAGTACAGTACTGTAAGAATTATTTTAGTCACTTAAATTATTTTCTGTTCCATGTGTTTGATAATGAAGTATTGTAGCAATGGTGATTTAGAACTGGCCTTGGTATTCTATCCTGTTTTCCTACATTTTTAATGCAGTGGTTCTCAACCTGTGGGCAGAGACCCCTTTGACAAACTTCTACCTCCAAAAAAATTATTTACATTATGATTCACAACCATAGCAAAATTATAGTTATGAAGTAGCAGAAAAAATAATTTTATAGTTGGGGTCACCACCTGAGAAACTGTAAAGGGTTGCGGCATTAGGAAGGGTGAGGACCACTCTTTTAACATTGGGAGTTTAAGCCCTTAATTTTTCTTAGAAGAATTAATATTTTTGAAATTAGTTATCAAGGGATTTCCTAAATGAAACATATGGAAGAACCAAATATATACTGAATTTTTTAAGTGCTTATGAATATAGACGCTTGTTTTAATGTTCAAAACTGAATGTTTTAAAATGACAATATATGTCTTAAAAACAAATTTTCAAAGGTATATGATCATATCTGTCTTGATCCTCCCTTTAATCTCTAGTAAATGATTTGAGTCTCCACCACTTGAATTGAATTTAACAGTTTATAGTGCCTTCCATGGGGAAGCTGAGATGGCTCAGCAGGTTAAGATGCTTGCCAACAAGCCTAACAACCTAAACTCAAACCCTGGAGTCCTCATGGTGGAAGGAGTAAATTGACTCCTACAAGTTGTGTCCTAACCTCTGACTTCAGCACACATACATACTGTGGCACATGTACACGCTCACACATACATCTCTGTCTTCAGCACACATACATACTGTGACACATGTACACGCTCACACATACATCTCTGTCTTCAGCACACATACACACCATGGCACATGTACACGCTCGCACATACATCTCTGTCTTCAGCACACTTACATACCGTGACACATGTACACTCTCACACATACATCTCTGTCTTCACACATACTGTGGCACATGTACACATTCACACATACACACAAGTAAATGTAAGAAGTCTTCCAGTAATACAGTACCATATTGTTTCCTAATGAATATTTTTCATTAATGACATTAAGTAGTAAGAAAAACTTCAAAATTCCCCATATAATAGTATCTTCTTTTTTTCTTATTAAAATTATTAATGAGGTTTTTCTAAAAATGTTTGATGTCCTTTAAAACTAACATGACAAAAACAGCATTGACTCATCATACATACATTTTATGGATATGCTGTGAGTACTCAAGGGAGAAAACAGCTTTCCCTGTTTCCTTCTTTCAGGCGGTGATACCATCTTTACCCAGGTTACACTGTCCCATGGCCCAAGTCAGTATATCTAATACTTAACTCCTGCTTTGGCTTTAAAAACTAGGCTGGGGGTCACCTTTCCCTGCTGACTCTCCTTTCCTGCTCCATCTAAGAAGTGAGCCTTCACTGCTGCTGTCTTGACCATAAGCAATTGGCTTCATTGTATATATTTTTTGGGCTTTTTACAAAACCTTTTGCTCTTTAAAAGAGCCTATTAGATGAGTAGCTTCCACATTTAACCATTTCTCTTTTCTAATTATACCATTCAAATCAACTTTTAAAAGAAGCAAGAGCATGCATGTGCAATGGGGAAGCTGGCAGCTGCATGCACTGGTCCAGCTTACAAAGTCCACTTAGTCTGCTGACAACATAAAGTGTAGACAAGTAACTTCATTTAGCTTTATAAGGACTACCTTATAATTATAACTAGTTGCAAGTTCTAAATATTTAGATAAAGTCAAGTGTTATTGTAGTTAATTGCATCCAGTTTTAAAGTAAACTAACAATTCACTATAAATTCTATTTTTAGTTGTTTTAAACTAACAAATCAATAGCTTTACTCTTAAATATATACAATAAAATGCCAACTATGAGCTAAATGAATTGTATATATTCTTTTTTTTTGAACTGTATATATTTTCTTTAAAAAGTAGGTGATCAAACTGTTGGTCATGGTCTGGGAGATGCTCAGTGGGCAAAGTGTTTGCTATGCGAGTATGAGGACCTGACTTTGGATTCCCTAAATCCGCATAAAAGCTTGGCATAGTGTCACATGCCGGAAATCCCACTGCTGGAAAGCTGTACACAAAATACTCTTTACACTCTGCATAGTTATATTTAATGGCAGGAGGGAACAGAATGCTTAAAGAAAACAAAAGAGTTGTTCAAGTACAGTTTTGAATATTTAACTATTCTCTTTTTTAGTATTTATATTTTTGGTTGTGAGTCTATCCTTTAACGGCTGAGCCATCTCTCCAGCCCTCTTTTTAGTATGTATAAACTGACAACACATGTGTTGTCTTTTCACTAAATGTCTATGAAATGGGTTCTAGTTTCATTTACTTCTTGTGCCATTTCATCAACTTATTCTCCAATCAGACTCATAGATTTTTAGTACAGTTCTGTTTCCAGCATCAGCACACTCCCTGTCCCCGGCATTTTGAATGGTTTTATCATGGTTAAAGTTTTTGGATTAGATGTGATAGTTCTAATTTTGTTTACATGCTAAGAAGTCTGGACCCAAGGAAAATGTACATAGACCTCAGGGTACCAGATTCTCTGCTATATGTCATATAAGAGATGTTTCAGTAGAGCTGTCAAATCATAGACTGTTCTAGAAACTTCAGTCTGGCACAGTACCTTGAGAGCAATCAAACTTAAAGATGAACCTACCACAGTTTGTAAAAAATGATCATTCTGAAGGTTTTCAAATTACCTTCCCAACAGATATCTGAAAAATAGATCCAGTTAAAAATTTAAATTATAGAGTAACAACAGTAATGTTATTTTGTTTAAAAAGCAAAATGGCTATTTTAGGCAGCTTTTTCTTTTAAAAAAAATTGGTAGGAAATTTTTGCATGATTTATAGCAGTTTAATTTTAAAATGGAATGGTACTGGGTATTGGTTTATTAAAACTGCTTTTGATGCTTCAACATATTTCTTTTAGTCAGTCTTTTCTAGAGAAATAAATGAAATAAAAGTCCTATAATCGTTTTTTGTTCATCTTTAAATTAACACCTTACAGGATCTGCTTCAGTCTCATCTATAAATTTAGCCAAGGGCACTGATGAAGTGCCCATCCCACCTCCTGTTCCTCCTCGAAGACGGCCAGAATCTGCCCCAGCAGAATCCTCCCCATCTAAGGTAAAATAGAATACCTTGTTAGCTAGAAATTGGAATCATTAGCTTCAGTCAGTTGTTTATGTCAAGTCTATTCTTACTGGGATAACCTAACATCTCAGTATTGGGGTTTAATAGTTTAAGGATTAAGTATAAATTTAGCATGCAGTATGTTTTTTTCTTATAATGATAGCTTTGGGGTATGCATACATAACTCGTATACATTTACAGCTATGAGCATTATCAACGAATAAAACAAGTATTATTGTACAAGGTAATAATAACTTGAGCTCATTTAGTTCTTTTATACTTTGCTTGTGAGCCTCTCCAACCCTCATGCAGTTCTTTTAAAACATAGATGGGGGAAGGAGAGGAACAAGTGGAGTTTGTGAAGGTATATGATAAACGAAGCTATACTGGGTATCTGCTGAAAGCTATTCTCTGAGCCAAGTACAAAAGTAATTAAATTCTAGATTGGAAGAGATCCTAAAAACTCATGATAACTAACTTTCCTACTGGTTTAAATCCCCTCCCTCTTATCATTTATTTTGCCAGGAACTAACTTAATTTATTTGGTTGTAAGCTATCTATGTAATAGAAGCACCAGGATATGTAAATGCCTTAATAGATTTCATAACACATTAATACAGTACATTTTAAACTTAGTAATTAGGGCTATGGTAGTTAATTTGCCTAATGTAATCAGTGAGGACTACCAAAAAAACAAAAAAATAAAATAAAAATAAGAACTAATGGATAGTTTATGCTAAATCAGAAATATGATAGGCAGCCAGTAGTGAACAACAAATTTTTGGCTTAATCTTGATACAATCAGTTTATTTATTTGGTAGGTTTTTTTTTTTTTTTTGGTTTTTCTCTAAGAATTGGTAGAGCATCTCACTACCAATAGTAAAAGTCCCTATTCTATACACCGTGTTCTGCCAGTGGCATGTCTGGAAATTCCAACTCTTAAAATATTTATGATACTTTTCAAATTAAATAATTAACACATGTTCTATTCTTTTTCATTTGTTAGATTATGTCTAAGCACTTGGACAGCCCCCCAGCTATTCCTCCTAGACAACCCACATCAAAAGCCTATTCACCAAGATACTCACTATCAGATCGGACCTCTGTATCAGACCCTCCTGAAAGCCCTCCCTTGTTACCACCACGAGAACCTGTGAGGACACCTGATGTTTTCTCAAGCTCACCATTACATCTCCAACCTCCCCCTTTGGGCAAAAAAAGTGATCATGGCAATGCCTTCTTCCCAAGTAGCCCTTCCCCCTTTACACCACCACCTCCTCAAACTCCGTCTCCACATGGTACAAGAAGGCATCTGCCATCACCACCGCTGACACAGGAAGTGGACCTCCATTCCATTGCTGGGCCTCCTGTTCCTCCACGACAAAGCACTTCTCAACTTATCCCTAAACTTCCTCCAAAAACTTATAAGAGGGAGCACACACACCCATCCATGCACAGAGATGGACCACCACTGTTGGAGAATGCCCATTCTTCCTGAGTTCCTCTGTACTGGGATGTACAATTTCCTAACCCCAAATCCATTGCTGGCAATGGATGCACTGAACATGCCAGCACTGAGGAGTTAAAATGAGAACTCCAAACACTAATGACTCTACTTCAAGATATAGCATAAGACAATGAATTTTAACATACACTTAATTACAAAATAAGATGGTAAGCTTAGAATGTGGAGACTGAGCTAGAAGAATTGGACAAATGATTGCACCTGGAAGTGACGTGAAGGGACTTTTCTGGCCAATAGGCAAGAGTCCTCATTTTGTGAAGTAATCTTTATCATTAAAGGGATGGAAAACAGTCTAATGTCCAACAGGCCCATATGTTGACAGTTTTTGTAATTCAAAGTATTATGCACTTTTTAAAAAAAAATCTTAACAGGGATCTTACCCTCCTTTGTTTTCCTTTGCTTTACTCTTCTATTTTAGAATATTTTCGTAAAAATCAGAGGACTGTGAGAAAAGGCTGTGGTACCTGACCTTGTTGAAATCAAGGCCCAGCACTGTACTGCAGTCCTGTTTACAGATTATTACAGTGAATTGAATGGGTACCGAGGCTTCACCAAAGAGGTACTTTTTGTTATTGTTATTGTTTTAAGAATAATTATACCAATTTTAAGAACATTCCTTATCTACCCCCCCCCCACTCACAGTGTGGTGGTATTGCCTTCCAACAAGAAATTTCATCATTAACATGACAGAAGAAGAACTTTTTAAAATGTACTGTCATGTATACTATTTACTCTTAGGAGACTGTTAATCTATACTAGACTGTCATTCCCCTCCCCCTTTGTCCCACAGGAGTTTACTGGTAACATATGTCCTGGCTTGTGGCTGTTCCTCTAACCATACTGCAGAAATCCAGGCACCCAATGTGAAAAGGAACGTTCTGGGCCTCACTGACACCATTCATGTTTTACTAATAGTTGAGTAGTCAGCATACTTAGAATTACCTTGCATTGCCTAAATCATGTGTATATAGTGAATGTTATATAATATACCTGACAGGTCTGTTTTTATTTAATTGAATAAAGATAAAGTACTTTGTTTGGCTGGCATATATTAAATTATTATATGGATAAAATGGTTGATTCTTATTTCTTTCAGTTGAAAAACATACAAACACTAAGCATAAAAGCACATGTGGTATACCTGGGTGTCTAGTTCTTACTGAATAATCTGAAGTTGGGAGTTGGCAGATAGGGAAATACTGGCTTAAAATGGGATGGGCATATTTTTGAGCAGAACCTTACAGATTTTTTTAATTTCTCGAACATTTATATTTTACTTTGGTTCTGTTCTGTCAGAGCTGTTCCTTAGAGAATCTCTACCTGCATCATTAATATCATGTGATTATTCATGAAGCCTTGTACTGCTCTTCTGAGTCTAACAAATACTGTGACTGAAATGCATGCAACTTGAATAGAAAAAGTTGTATTAATCTCCATTGTCTGTGAACTGTGTAGTATTCCATTCTTAGACAGTCGATTTGTCAGTATGTGCATGTGTCCTCAATAGTGAAGCAGCATTCAGTAACTCTGAACTGTGCTGCATCATGGTAGAAACTTAGCCCATTAATATTGTCTTGTGATATTTATTAGAGCACTAAATATACATTTCAGAAGTACAAAGTATAGTCTTCTAAGATCTGAAGGGACATTCATTGCATCATCATTAAGCAGTCTATCCTATCTCCTTGTTTGTTAGAGTTGAATCTTTTTCACTTATGTCTGTACCATTCCTATTATGGTAACCATTTTCTTTGTAAAATGTCTACTCTTTTAAAAGTTAATTTCCTCAAAAGTTAATTTCCAATCCCTTCTTGGGTGCAAAATGTCTATAAGACCATTTATTGAACAAATGACTATTCATTCAACAAAAGTAACTAGCTAGGCCTACTTACTAATGCTGCACCATATGATTGCAATGACATCCCAAATTCTCCTGTGACTTACTAGACCAGCCTAACTGCAATATCCCATGGCTTACTTAAGATCACTTTTTGATCATACCATCCCTATTTAAAATGAGAACGTAACAAAAGCAACTTTAGAGCCCATTCAGTATCTCTCTGGCAAGTGTTGCCTTCAACAGGGTGGTGACCCTTTCACTCTGCTTGAGCAAACAAGGGAGGATTGCTCAGATTTGGAGTTAATCACATTTCTTCTAAAGGAGCTGTTCTCTACTGTTGTAGCAGACCACTACACCATGCAGCTATGTTATATGCATCATGCATAGAGGATATATTTTATTATCAAATATGGCATCTGAACAAAAATATTTTCTGTAGTGGTAACTGATTTTTAAAAGTTCTGATTGGAAACCCTGAGGTAAAGGTGAGAAAGCTGTATCCTTGGGCTGACAAATTTATCCTTAGTCCTGACTAAATGGACTTTTTCGGGGACAAGAAGTGGCAGAAGATAAATGTACCATTACAGAACTGCATCTGAAACCAGGACATTATGAGACAGCCAGTGCAGCAAAACTTGCTTAACTACATCCCCAAACATGGAACATATCGTCCCAGGAAACGAAATGTCAGCAAGTGTTTTCTTATCCTTGGATCACAAAGTAAAGGGAGTTCCTCATGGGGGCTTATAACCAATAACAGAAATGCTTTTCACAGCTAAGCACTTTGAAAATCAGGAACAGACAAGTGCATGTTTCTAAATGTATTAAAAGTGGGGGCTGTTTATTTCTACTCTTACAAATGTGTCTGAAGGTTAAAAGTAGCAAATATTCAAATTCTGCTTAATTAAAATTTCTTGCTTAAATAAAGGCTGTTGGGCATCAAATTGTGAGTTTAGTTAGTTACTATTCTCTGACTCAATGTTTGAATGATCTGAGTTGAGCCAACAATATGCCAAATATCAGCAGAACATCCTATTAAAGTACTATTTAAGTTGGAGGCTATACTGATTTCAAATTCTTAATGCAAACCAAAAGTGGTATTTATCGTAATGATCATGTAATTAAATTCTGCTCACATGTTATTTTATTATTTTAATAGAATGGCCTAAATTAGAGGTATTTAGTGGCTCAGGAAAATAAGGGGGGAATCTTGTCCCAGCTAGAGTACATACAGAAGAAAATCTTTCTTATCCCCTCTTCAGATTCAGAACCAAGGCAACCACTTATTTTTTGGTGTTGTGCTGCTGGCTAGGTTTGCATGCTCTTTCCATCTCTATTGTGTAACTGTTGTACAAGTGCAGGTTCTGTGTATTTATCAGTAAATACACATAACAAGGGTACTGTCAATTTGGCTGAAAGAGAATTATGCAGTAAAATCCAAAGGAAAGTGATGACTTTATTCATTTTTTTTTTTCATTTGAAACAGTACTAACTTTTAACATGATTTCATAGTCCCTTAAACATGAGCCAGTCAGGTACTATGTGTTCTAATTAAGAAAAAGAGTATGAACTCTACATGACAAATCTAAGCAACAAAAACTTATAAGTTCTTTTATAAGTTTTATGCCTTATTTTCCATTTTTTGACACCATAAAGTGCATTTTCTGTCAACTGTGAGCAAATTTCCCTTTTGCCTTTAATAAAAATAGTGCATTAAGTAGCCAGTTGCTGAAAAAAAATTATAAAGTTAACTAAGTGTGGGCCACATTGGACTACCAGTCAACAAACCAAGATACACAAAAGATGCAAGTTATATGTGGTGTGGCTTAGAGTGCACCCATGCCAGATGCCACTTTCAGTAGCTGCCAAATGTGCCTTTAATTAAGAACAAGTTCTTATTTTTTTTTTTTCAGATCAAGTCAGCATTTGGGGGTGGGATTAGGGCAGGGGATTTGAGGGTGCAAATACCTGGTGACATGTATAATTTTAGTTGAGATATGTCTGTGTATATATGTGCATTTGCCTTTGTTTAGTAGCACGGTTATTTGCTCTGTCAGTCTTACTTCGATGTAAACAAAGTGTGGTCCATACATCTAATGGCCTTTGTACCTAACCATGTTTTAGGTAATCTTTGTACTCTGTGCAGCAGTATTTGGTTTGTGTTAAAAGTGAAATAATGGCTGTTATTTTTCTGGCATTACTAAAATAAATTGAAAAATAATAAAGAAAAATGCCTTACATAGCCCACAGTGTATTGTTTTTGCATGCATTTACTTTAGAGGGCAGTATTTTGATGTTGTTAGTGATTCTAATTTAGCTTATACTTTCATATTGAAACACTACATTTTATCATGGCCTTCCTCCTAGGACACTATTTCCTGTAACAAGTTTTAAATGATACAGTAAATTTATTGTTAGATCCTATTATTACAAGGAGGCTTGGAATAGAAATTAATCAAGTGGCCTTTAAGTATACACAGGATAGAGTTTCAAAGGTCAATTGTATTTCTAAGAACATGTGTGGGTGTTGCAGGTCCCTGAAGGCAGCTCTTGCTGTTGGGAGGTCAGTTTTACGAGTCCTTTCCAATTTGGCCCAAAAAGAGCTTATGGTGGTAACTAAAGAACTGTGCATATATAGGGTCACTCAAGTATAATATCAAACAAAAATATTAAAGGACTCTTAGATTCAGTTTATTTCAAAATAAAGGCAAGCCAGAATTGGTAGTCCAGTCTTTGATCCCATCTACTCAGGAGACTGAGTCAGGATGATTAAAAGCTTGAGGTACACCTGGGCTACAATAAGCTCAAAGCCAGCCTAGCAGCTCTCAAAACAAAAAAGGAGGTGGGTGTAGTTCACTCATAGAGGCTTGCCTAGCATGTATGAGACACTAGTCCCATCCCCTACACCACAAAAACAAAGAAGGAAGGCAGGTGGGGATTAGGCAAATGATGTGTCACTTTGTGACTGAGATTAAGTCTCAAGTGTTCCTAGGTTTTTGAGAAATGCCTTCAGGGATGCCTAAAATGGTAATTCCCAGCAGGCATTATTGAATGTATTCTAGATAATCAGGTTTACTAACAACTGTAAGTAATATTAACACTGAAATTAATCAGATTTTAATTTTGCTCTTCAAATGTTGGTTCTGAACTTTTAACCATTCTCCTTTTTATCATCAAAAGTAAATGCTAGGTCATCACACTTAGGTCTCAAAAACAGAATCAGGGAGGCCAGTTCTTCAGCTGAGCCAGCTTTTTTGTACCTTTGATAGAATGCAATTTCAGAAAAGCAGTTTATGGCCATGCTAACTTTTGGGGCCTTTGATAATTGGTGGAGGTAAGACAAACTGCTGTTTAGTAGCTGGTTTCACTACCTTAGTAACTCAAGAGATAGAAGATTCACTGTTTACAGGGTAACAGGTGCTGTGGGCAGGCCTGTGAAAGGAATGACTCATCAATACAAGGGTGTGTATGACTTGAATACTGATGTGGCACAACACCTTTCACCAAGCGTTAAAATACAAAAAACAAAAGTGTAGAGGACATGTTTGCAGTTTGCCCACTTTAGAAAAATCTTAAGAGGTTAGCTATTTATCCTGACAGCCTATAATTTGATTCATTATAGTTTCCTGTGCTGTTTGTCACTACGCAGATTGGTTTTGAACGACCTTAAATTAAAAGCATTTGGTAAGAGCTCATTTGACTATTTAGCCATAAACTAAATCAGTCTCTGGTGTTAGAAACATAGTAATGAAGAAAAGTCCATTTCATGACATCTATAAGCTAGTGAGAAGATGCAGACAATATTTTATAAGTAGAAATAACTACTATGAAGAGAAAAGGGCGTCAGTGACTTGAAGTGTGACATTCAAATGTAATGATCAGTAGATCTTATGGAGATAGAGGTGAAAGAATGAGACATCCAAGTGACTAAAAGAAGAGCTGGTTGGAGAGTCCAGATGCAGGGGCATACTTGGTATACACAATACAGAGGTAGCTAGTGTGGATAGAGAAATTAATATGGATAGACTAGAAGGAGGTGCCACTGGGAGTTTAATCAGTGTAAATCACTTACAGCCTTTGTTTTGCTTGTGTTTTTTGTTTGTTTGTTTGTTTGTTTTTCAAGACAGGGTTTCTCTGTGAAGCTTTGGAGCCTGTCCTGGAATTTGATCTGTACATCAGGCTGGCCTTGAACTCAGAGATCTGCCTGCCTCTGCCTCCCAAGTGCTGGGATTAAAGGCATGCACCACCGTTGACCAGTGATCACTTACAGCTTTAAAAGCCATTCTAACTATCCTGAGAGCCTCAGAGGTTTGAGCAGAAGAGTAACAGGATCGATCCACTTGTGTATAAATGATACTTAAATTAGAATAGGAATAGGGAGGCCAGTCCAATAGAATGGTTTAGACAAGGGCAGTAGAAATGAGGGGAAGGTCAGAGAGCCAAGAATATATTAGAAGACAGTTTACTGACAGACTAACATGATACAGATATACGTATACATATATATATGTATATATATATATATATGTATACGTATATCTGTCAAGGTTTGGGGCCAAAGTAACAAGAATAAAGAGGTGGGAAAGCTATTGTGGAAGAAGGCTTTGAAAAAAGCCTTTGAACATTCAAAAAGAAAAAACATATGTCTGGGGTTTGAAAAAGATCCAGAGTAAAGATGTAAAACTAGCAGCCATTTTCATAAGGACCTTATGGGTTACTAAGGACAGAACCCATACATACACATACCCTTGTGCATACTAGGCAAGTGCTCTATCACTGAGCTACATCTCTGGCCCAGGAAGATAAGATTTTCAAGTCAGCAGAATGAATATAACCATGAAAGAACTGGCAGGGAAGAAAGTTAAAAAGCAGGGATGTGTTGAGTCCTTAAGGCCTAGTAAAAGAGGACGTGAGCGCAAGCCATGAGGACATCATTACTGACTTTTTGTTGATGTTTTTGTTTGTTGGGGAGGAGTAGTCTTGCTATCCCAATGCGCCTCAAAATTGTGATTCTCTTGTCTCCACCTCCCAAGTGTTGGAATAACAGATGTGAGCCACCACTTCCAGCATCAGGGATCCATACACAAGAAGTTTCTGGGGATGATTAGGCAAGGGCCTGGGTGGAACTAGTGAGTATAATAATAATAATAATAATAATAATAATAATAATAATAATAATAATAATAAATGCAGGAAAGGAACTGGAGTGGCTTTCTCTTGTATATTTTACCATAAAAGGAGGCAGAAAACTAGAGAACAGGAGAGGCCACAAAAGATTTCTTTTTATTTATGGGTGGTGAAAATTAAGGGCATGTGTGTATGGTGCTAAAAGTTTGTCCGTGGTTAAAAAATAAAAAGAATTTGTGATACAAGGGGGATAGAGAGCATGGTGTTTACTCAAGCACAGATGTTATCTGCTAACAATCCTTTATAGCAGAACCCACTGTCTTCAGAATAATAAATTTATATACACAAGAAAGAAACACCTAAATTTTCTTTCAAAGAAATAAAGGGGTATTCCATGTAAGATGGTTAAGTTTCCTGTTTTACAGGAACAATAGGGAACAAGCTTAGATGACTTAAAGACTGTGTGTAGGGGCTGGAGAGAAGGCTCAACAGTTAATAGCACTTGCTGTTCTTCAGAGAGGACCTGGATTCAGTTCCCATCAACCACGTGGCATCTCACAACTGTAATTGTAGTTCCAAGGGATCTGGCACCCTCACACAGACATACATACAGGCAAAACACCAACGGACACAAAACAAAAATAAATCTTAAAAAAAAAAAAAAGAAAGAAAGAAAGAAAAGAAAAAGGACTGTGCTGAGCTCTCAGAAAATAACAGATTTTGGATATTTCAGTTCAGGATCTTGACTATTTTGACCAAGTAGTAACTCCTCAAAAAGGCATGCATAGCATTACCTAAATTCATATCCTTATGTTCTTATATAATCAACACTTAAATGTTAAATATAAATTTCTACCCTTTTCTCTTAAAAGGCTGGGGTGTAGCTCAGTGAGCAGAGTGCTTACCTAGCACACCTGACATTCTGGGCTCTTTCCCTGACACCACATAAACCAGGTGTGATGGTGCATGCCTGTAGTCAAATTTCATGGAGGTAGCCACAGGAGGATCAAGAGTTCAGGCATATCCTAAATTATATGGTATGAGATACATGAGAAACTCTGTGTGTGTATATAAAGATATTTAGATAATATATGTCTATATATGTACATATGTATACACATATATATATATATAAATGTATATATTTCAATAACTCATGTCCCTATCTCCCCCTTTTTCCCAGTTCCTCTCCTACCATGTCAGTCTTACAAAGCCAAGAATTCTTAGCAGCCATGAGTCCTACACTTACGTCTTTAAATCATCGTTTAGGGCAGAGAATCCTAACTTTACTGGAAGCACTGCTGCTGTGGGCTCTTGGGGAAATTAATGGCAATGTTTTGTAGCCTGAACACTAGATAGTTTATTGTTCAGTGTTATCTAAGACAGTCATTCTTACGGATTTGCAGTTGGTTTTCTTGAATATGCAATCAATTTGCCAGTTTATAAAGAGTACTTATCATGTGTGTGCATATATATGTATATGTATTTTTAATAGTATTACTATCTATATTGCTTTTTACTGTGAAATCATAGGTGATAAATTTAAGAATACAAAATCTCAGTAAACCAAAGAAAATTACAGCCTTAGGTACACTTAAAATACAAATTTGTGGACTCAATCCCTAAATATTCCATTATAATGGGACTAAAACAGTGCCTGGGAATCTGTATTTCTACATGTCATCACTGAGATGACATGAGACTTGAAGGAGATCAGTGATAAATCATGAAATACCAAACAACACCACTCCAGGAGTTTCCCTAACAATCTAATTTCAAAACTCAGATTAGCTTAAACTGTTACATGAAGAAATAGCCCACCAATTTGTGATCCACAAATCCCTGGTTCTTGTGTGATTCTGAAGTCAGAGAAATAAGACACTCCTTGATTGGGCTTGTATGTAGACCTTCAGGGCTGCAAAAGATACCACTGGGACATCCTAGCATGTGCAAAAAGCTGCATCTTCTGGTAAAGTGCTTCTTCCTACAGACACCAATTATCTGTGTATGCAATCCACTTCAGAGGCTGGAGATCAGCCAAATTCTGTACCCCTTTGATTGTATCTCCAGTTCATCATTATAGCAAATATCATGAGTCACTAAAGACCTTGACTCTCCTATCAATTTATTGTGCTATCTAGAAATACTATGAAAAATGAGCCACAAGAAAGAAAAGAGAGTAACCTACTTCTCTTTTAATTAAGGAGGTTTTTTAGTATCAGGTGAAAGTGGTTGCCTTTAACTGATTCTGAAGACAACTGTATCTTACTTCCTTTTCATTGGCATTTCTTCCTTTAAAAAGGAAAGAAACTGGCCAGGTGTTGGTGGTGCACATGATTAATCCCAGCACTTGGGAGGCAGAGGCAAGAGGATCTCTGTGAGTCTGAGGCCAGCCTGGTCTACAGAGCAAATTCCAGGACAGGCTCCAAAGCTACACAGAGAAACCCTACCTCGAAACACAAAAAAAAAAAAAAAAAAAAAAAAATTGAGAGACTGAAGTACGATGCTAAAGGTCTAAAGGTCTAGCAAATGGAAAGTGGAAATGATTTATGGACCACTTAAAGAAACACAGTCCTGCCTTTGAGAGGGCTTGCTTTCTCAATGGAAAGACAAATATATCAAAAGATGAATTATCACACCATTGGGAAATTGGGGATCTCAGAAAAATGAGGGCTCAACCTGGATCTTAATGATCAAGCTCAGTTGAAAGAGCTAGAGCAAGGTGTGAGATGGAAAAAGAGATGGCTTACTGGCAAAAGCAAAGGCCCAATTTGGGTGATGTTAGTTCATGCAGAACTGTGAAGTCAGAAAACTAGAAGCTCTGCTGCAAAGTGAACCTAAACTGTGATGTTGAGGATTTGGCCATCTCACAGTAGACAAGAGTTAAGCTTCACTAAGCCTGTGTTTGGGAATATGAATGCACTAGGGATATGGGAGGCAAGAGTGCTTAGAGGTGGTTAGAAAGGTACCTGCCTAGGGTCCAGTTAACAGGAAACAGAAATCCAGAGTGGCAACATTATTATTATTAGTTTCATAATATACAATGATGGTTTGCAGCTGTAGATGAAGTGTGCTATCAAAATAAAATCTAAGAGGTGTGTAATACTTTTAAACTTTCTAATAACCTACTATTTTAATGACAAACAGATTATAAAAGGAAAAAGAACTCTTATTTTTTGTTCATAGTTATTTCTGTTTCACTTTCCATGTCCAGTGCTTTTAGCACTGCTCCAGAACAAATTTAGCCTGATAAAAATCTAATTCCAGTGACCTATTAACTTCAGGGAAATGAAAACCTCAGCTTACATTTAAAAACTGAAACTTTAGAAACTTAGTAGTAATCCTTTACATGTCTCATATACTTGATCGCATGATAAAGTGTTCCTACTTAATCATTAGACAAGGAAAAAGACTGTAATGCTTAAAATGAGTCATCTATCTACAGTGCATTTCTATAGCTGCACTGTCTACAGAAGTCACTATAAATACCAATACTGTTTAGGCAACTGCCTAACTAGAGAGTCAGTTTAAGTCTCTTGTTTCTTTCTGTTACAAATCTGATGTTTGCAGCTTGTCAAGGAAAAGGATATGCTGGCCATCTGGGGCATGTCCAGGTGGAGAGAACACACTTTATTACTCCAGAACCAGGCACAGGCAGGGCTCTCTGCAGGAGTGAGTTCTCTACTAGGGCTACGAACCTTCTATTCTTTGTAACCTCCTCAGACAGTAGAATAATACACCCAAGTTTTCATCCTGGTTTGTAGTAACCACTGGGTAAATGTGGCCATTGAATAACTGGTGCTTGGGGCAGCTTCAGTCCAGACTACAGAAAAGGTTTTAGGGCTTGGATATAACTCAATGGTTAAGCACTTGCCTGGCATGCACAGATCCTGGACTCAAAGTCTTTGAAAGGGAATGTAGCTAAGATTACAGTGCTTTTTTTTCCTGGGCTCTTTGGGCATAAGCAGGTATGACACATTATCTACTGGAGTCTATGAACACTGCCATCCTCAACGCTGCCCATACAAAGAGAATGTTTCTTTGTTTTTGCTCCCACCCCTGTTCCTTTTACTGATTTCCATAACCATAGAACAAGCTAGAAAGCAATGTATCTTTAAGTTTTGAAGCTCCTGAAGTTTAAGGATAAATTCTCTAGAACTCTGATTTTCACACGTAAACTACAGTTCTGTTATTCCTTTTCTTTAAAGGATGTTATATTTTGCTTTGAGGTTTGAAGCAAGACACAACTGGACCCTCTTATGGGGCGTATTAGTCTAAGCACAGTGGGATGAATTGATAAGCTATTAACTAAAATTGCTATGAAGCACAAAATTCACATCCATGCTAAAAATGAACATGCTTATTATACTCGGGGAATGACTTCAAGGTGCAAGTTTTTGTTATTACAAGCATTTATTTTCCTCCAAATTTATTATGTTTTTCTGTAATGATGTGAAAAGTCTTCATTTCCCTTTTCCCAAGTGTTGAGGTTCATTAAGCCAAGTCTTAACCATAGACTAATCTTCATCTCTTCAATATCTTGTATGTTGATTTAGTTTCATATGTAAATATTTATATTAGTCTTCCTCAGGGATTTATACAATATATATATATATGTGTGTGTATATATATATATATTTTCCTGCAGAGATATATACAAGCTTTTACCCTCCTCTTACCACTTGACAATACAACTGTAAATGTGTTTACACAGCTGTTCCTTGGTCAAGGTCATTTGCAAGAGCAAGTCGGTTTCTGAAGAAATCTTGTTTGGTGGGTGAAGGATCCATTGAGGGATTCTCATTAGTTTTTTCCCTGTATTCTGATCCACTGGACCTAAAATCTCAGCACACAGATAAAGTACAGGTTGATTTGGTTTTAATTGTTTTCAAATATTTTATCTATCCAAATTGTTTTGCATTTGTAAAACAGTTGCCTCCTAGATCTGGAATCATTTTTACTCTCCTGAATTTCCAAACTTAAGTATGTGTTTCTAAAATTTGCAGTGAACATACAGAATCTCTCTCTAATGCTTCAAGAGAACAATTTTGACAACTGTATATGTCAGTGTAAGTTACCGTGTGAAAGCATTGTAATGGGAATAAAAGCTCAAAACTATTTTTAATTCAATAAAATAACTACTCCGAAGATTATCAAAGCCTTAAAATTAAAATGGTTATCAAGGCCCTTACTTAAATTTAGGCATTATATTACAAACTCTTGCTTCTGCTTGTTTTCATTTTTAAAGGACAGATTTATTGAAAGCAACCAGAAATATTGCTACATTTGGTAGAATGCAGAAATTAGTACAGTTATCTCAACCACACAAAGGAGCCCAAGACTAATCAATAGTCAATTCAGTCCATTTGAGTTCCCAGTCGAGGGTGCATTCTTCCTTTCTCTTGGTTAAACCAGTTGGGCAGTCCATTCCAGCTCTGTACCTTCTCCAGTCTGTTCATGTCAGAACCCCTAGAGGGAGGAGGCTTTCTAGAAATAACCCCTCATACAACTAGCCTGGGCCCTCTCACTTAAACTTTGAGCTAGAATGGGTAAAACTAGCCTGCTACCTGAGAAACAGTGTCAGAAGTCCTTGTGTGGGATGTAGGAAAGTGATGCTCCAAAGCTCCTGCTCAAATGAACAATTTCTCCAAATGCTACTTTCCCTCAACACATAGGCAGGATAACTGGCCTCTACGCTCTTTCACTGTCATTGGTGTACTATCTTTGAGTCCTTGTTTGTTTGGGAGGTTTCCTTTGGTGATTTTTTGGGAGAGTTGCTTTACTTTGTTCTGTTTTGGCAGTACTGGAAATTGGCCCCAGGGCCCATTACACACAAGGCAAGTGTTCTACTGCTATATATCCCCAGCCCAAGTCCTTGCTGTTACAAATTATTCTTACTAATATGAATCTATATTTACTGATCTTATTGGGAAGAATTCAAATATCCTTTTCTAGTATTCAAGTAAAAACACTGGATCTACAGAAAGACTAAAAATGTCTGCAAACGTAACGAATGAACTATTTTTACTTCTCAATTTGATGTAAAAAAAAAAAAAAAAAAGAAGAAGAAGAAGAAGAAGAAGAAGAAGCCATAGCTACCCAACATCTGATTAGAAAGAAAGGAGTACTTTCCCACTGTATCCCAGTAGACAGAGGAAAATTATTCTCTCAGCTCCAGTACATCTGGATGGATACTCATGAGATAACACGGTACCTGGGACCAGCTTAAAACTCCCTGAAAACTGGCTCACACCCTCCCTAAAACTCCAGGTTTGCTTTCAGCTCTGGGAACTCTTGCCTTCCTCCAGTTCAAATGATCCCTGGTTAGCATAGTTGTACCCCAGATGTTAGTAAGATACATCTTGGCTATTAACTCATTGCCTGTCTTCCAGTATCTGGAAGCCTAGAAGGCCTTGGTTTTAGGGCAGGAAGAAGGAGCAGGAAGCAGATTCAGTTGTGGCTGCCTCTTCTCAGTTGTCCTCCCCCATGCCAACTTCTCAATAAAATTATTAATCTACACTTGAAACTTCATCTCACATTTTCCCTCTTACCTACCTACATCTGATCTCTCCAAAACCCAACACGTCACACTTGGAGGATCCCACATGCAACTGGAGTTTACCTGGAAATGGGAAAGCTTTGATGTCACCACCAGCCCCAAGGACCACAGAAATCTTCACCAGTTGTGTTCCCATTTCTGAAACAAATGCCAAAATCGCCCTGTCTAGTTTCCACAAACTCAGCTCAGATTTTTTTTCTTTTTTAACTGCTCTTCTTACAAACTGTACCTCCCCTTTGTTTCCAGTTCAAATGTCTGCATTTCTGAATATTAACTAAGTAATTAGAGGCTAACTTACTAATCATTTTCAAAATCCAGAATTCTGCTATAGGAATGATTCAAAGCTCACTTTCATCTTTTAAAAGACAGTTTTAGCTGACTTTTATAATACTCAACATACTATAGGTATACCTGGACTCTTCCAAGGGTGTGGGTGTAAATAAGTAGAGGGAAAAATCTGCAGGATCCAGAAGAAAGAGAAAGTGTGTTTTCTTTTTATTCTCTTTCTGTAAAATACAGAAATGGCTTTTAAACATCCTATACCATCTTGGCAAGCTGCAGGGATTTCTGAGAAGATACTAGAAGGACAGTTAGGAACTCTTTGTGAGGAATGCAATGGCTGTCAATATATTCTGTCATCCAATCATTTGACAGAAAGGGGGAAACAACAGACTTGTTGCTAACCATCCTTCAAGTGACAGAGAAAAAGAAAAAGCTTTGCTACAGATAAACCTGAAAAACTGGAGTTGAGGAATGGAGGTAAAATTCAGTGCCACAGATGTCTCTGATGAGAAAGATTACCCTCCTTCGCAGGGTTAGGGAACTCACATGAAGAGGGTCAGAGGAGGTAGAGGAGCATCTGTCCTATTAGTCAACCATGGTGTTCACAGGGTGGTAAATATAGCTAGGCTGCCCTTACTTTGAACTATAAGCTCCAAATGGGCAGGAGCTATATTTCTTCTATTTGTTTTGTTCTGGGAAGAACCTAATATACTGAAGACACTTAAAAATAACTGATTTCAGATGACTTGCTGGGAAGCATTCTCAACCAGAGTAACCTAAATTTCTCGCCCTTTCAAGCATCCCTCTTGAATCTGCAAATTACACAAGAAATTAAATGAGATATAATGGAACTGCAACAAGAGGGAAGGTGGGGCTAGGGAGGGTTTTAAGGAGGTAGAGAAAATGAGTATAAAATGATGGACTGATTTTTAGAGTTCTGTCTTCAGCTATTTGGACTGTCCCACACAGGAGACATATACAAAAACTGCTGAGAAGACACCAAACCAAAGGACTCACTGACATACAAATACATGGGCCCTGTACAAGTACCCCTGACCATGTGATGAAGAAAATAGAGGTTGATGCAACTCGTGGAGGGAGTAGGATGGCTGGAACAAAAATAATCATATAAATTATGAAGTACTAAAAGGAGAGAAATGGTGAAGAAATATGACCAGTTAGATGGTGTATTCTTTGTCTTCCACTACCCACAAAATCGATGCTAAAGGGTGGAAGCACAGTCCACAGGCCTCACCCTTACACTGTCTTATATGATCTCCTCCCCACTGCTATACCCCAGCCAAGAATACTCACGTACGCAAGTATAAGTGTTATAAATAAAGATGAAAAAGCATCTGCCCAGCTGTAACAAGTTAGGTTTAAGTCTTTGACAGTGTCTATGTGTATTGAGGGGATAGTTTATCTTTCATCTTTCTCAGTTAAGCATTGGCCTTTCATATCAGGTCTGTTCCCTAGCTTCTAAGAATCACATTTAAAATGTGTGAAGTCATTTAACATGCTCAGACTTTAAGCCAGTAGACTTTGTTCTGACCAATTCTGCACAGCTTTCAGGGACCTATGACCTGGTGTCGGCCCAGGGCAAATGTGTCTGAGATGGAAACAATGAAAGGGTTACCCTTTTCCTCAAATATCGTGGGCACTTTTTCAGAATATTTTTTTTTATGATGTCAACTTGACTCTGCCTTTTGAATCCTTGTGGGCATGAGCATTCGGCCCTCCCAGCCTCAGAGGGAAGAGAACCCTTTCTCGGGTTTTCTGTTGCATCTGGTTCCATGCCTAGCTTCATCCCGAAGCAGCATTCTGGGTGTGTGGGGCCACCAGCCAAACAAGCCCCTATGGAACAAAAAGTGTGTCAGTGTAGACAGAACTGAACCTCTAGAGGGCTATAGGGAAGGAAGGCAGTAAGCCCCAAACAGAACATGATTGGCTTTCCTAAGCCTGCCCATTTGGACCTATGAGACTAGGCTCTAGGGTGTCCAGTACCCAGGTTTAGCTACTTCAGGTCACTGGGCTTGCTGCCAACTGACTTCCTGACACACAAAATGTCTTGACTTTTTTCTATCTTCACCTCATTTTTTTTTTTTACAATAATAAAGGTTTAAGTCTTTAACAATCTCCATGTAGATTTTTCTAGAAGGAATGTTTATCTTTCATCCTATACACTCCTGAGTTCAGAATGCAAGTTCCTATGGAATGGCTGCGACCATATTATTCATGATCCCTTATGTATGCCTGGAATTACGCAGACATACAAAAATCGTGTATTTACATTTGAGTTAAAGACACAGGCCCTTCCATGCTACCCTGGGGCCTCCTTGCCCTTTCTCTCTGCAATATCATACAGGAATGTGGTCGTTAACAGACTTCCCATGGTCTTTAGATGACAAACTCAGAAGATGCTATTTAAGTTGCTTCTTTAACTCTTACCAAGTCCCTGAAGAGCTCCTTTAATACAAAGCTGTAGTGGGAACTGCCTGCATAGTAATGACTGTACTAGACTAGACCTTCCAAGCCAGGAAAACAGGCCAGAGGAAGAATCATCTAAGTGGCTCCACTGTTACCTCCATGCAGATAATACTTCACAGTTTAAATACAAAAGGCAGTGCTGTTATTGTTGACAATAATATGACTGATGCAGACTTGTGTACAAGAGAACTAAGAGAATCCACTGCCCTTCTCCCTAAGAAAAATACCCAAAATTGCAGGAGGACTGAAGACAATTAACTGGTGTGTATCTGGAGAGCACAAAGCAAGGCATCTGCACCAAAGTCTGTGGGGGCAGGGAGCTATAAAAAGATTGTATGGCTTTCTCTTTTGGGGACCTTTAAAATTTCAGGCCCAACACCACATTCATCTACTTTGGAGTGATGAAGACAAGTGACTATTCAGACTGAGCTACAGTAAAGCCAGAGTACAGATAAAGCAAATATACATATTGGAAAGGACTGGTGATTTCTTGAGCAACCTCTCACCCAGTGTAAAAATACTTTTCAGAGACCCCAGGCAGAATCATCTAGCTTCTATTTCAGAGAACCCACACATTCATGAGTCCACCAGGTCCAGGCAGGTGCATTTTTAGAGTGTTCCTCTTCCTCCTCACTTCTGCTGGTTCTGCCCTCTGGATACAAAAGGGCAGATCTGTCCCCTATGTCTCATATAACTAATAGTCCATTTTGTTACATCTCTTTGATAAACAGGAATTTGTAAAGGAACCAGTGGTGGATATATTGCTGGTTGTTTTCCAGCAGATACTGTTCAGTTAATATAAATGGTGGTGAGCAACAAATAATTACTTCTTTTGGGAATCTTATGACTTAAAAAAAATATCCAACAGACGCAAGCAATGTGTCCTTAGACATTTGGAGTTCTTCAAAGGATTTAGAGTCTAAATCCCAAGTTTAAACTACCAAATTGTCTACTTCTTCCCACTCATGCCACTATCAGTTATAGACCAAGAAAAATACAAATCCCTAGAGAGGGATAAACAGTTCTTAAGCCTCAATCAGCCTCAATGTAAAATGACTTGAGGTCCAACAACAGTCATGCATGCATTGGGTTGCCTAGCAAAACTGCAGAACACTGTAGGGCTGAGGTTAACTGCAGGGAAGGAGACAGACTGTAGGGCTGTGGTTAACTGTAGAACCGCTGTTCTTCTTTCCTCTTCCTCCTCCTTCTAGTAACAACAGGCAAGGACCAACAATCAGATATCCACTGATCTCAGCACCATCCTCCCAGTGGAGGAGAATTATAGACAAATCATTAAAAAAAAAAAAAAAGAAAGCCAACTGAAGGCTACCCCCTCTTCCTCCATCACCAAGACCAGTAACTCCACCTTCAAGAAGAAAGCAGTTTCCCAGTAAGTCTCCAAAGGCAACAATAACACCTTCATTTAATGTTTCTAATTATTCGAATATAGACTTGAGGTTGAAAAATAACTTACAATGATCTTAATAAGAGGAAGTAAATAACTAGGCCTTCAGAGGGAGAAACAGCAGCTACCCAGGTAGGCAAGGACTGGGCTGCTGAATGTTAACAGTGCTGGTCAAATGTTAAGAGTAATCTCTCTCTTCCTTACATTTATGCCAGAACCTGGCCCTACCTCCTAAGCTGCAACGTGGTGCTGGCCAAAATGCCTGGGAGGTAATGCTTCATGCAACAATAAGATTTAGAAAGACCAAGGAGGGAAACTTCTTTTGTTTCCTGTCTAATATGGACACTAAAAGTTTTTACTAGGACCTGAGCCAAATCCATTCACTCAGGGAAAACCCTAACAAATACCAACACAGACTTTTTTTTAGAGTCAGTATGCTGAGGCCCATGAGGGCAGAAGCTGACATGCCCTCAACACGTTCCACACATAGGAGGTCCTGACTGAACACCCAGCTCCCATAAAGGATCCCTCTAGGCCCATTTGCCAGGGTACCCTCTCTGCTACTTCTCTCAGGACACAACTCTGGGAATGAAGAGGAAGGATTTTAAGAAGTGACAAGGGGAGCTGAATTTGCTTCTGCTCAGTACAAACACTGAACTTGAAACAGTTGTGTGAGACCAGGCTACTTAGTAATTAATACTGTTAAAACCTCAGATTTCTGCCAAAGGGAAATGAGTTACAACACTGTTTCATCTAAGGGCTACTCACTTCTTTTTAAAGAGCTTGCGGAAGGAGCTGCGAAAGCCCCCTTTCTGGTCTTGCCTGGGAGTTTGATCGCTGAAAGAAGTCTGTTCACTCTCTCTTTCTTCCTTTGGACAGAATCGGGTAGCATCCTCTAAGTGCATCTCCTGAAAACACACACAAAAAGAGGCATGTTTTTTTACTCTTTTCCAAAAAATATCTACCCTGGCTGTGGGAGAGTTCTTTAGCTTTGCCACCTGCCTCTCCTACTCCCTTGACATCTATGGCTTTCTAGTCCCAGCAAAAACATGCCTAGGGTCATGAAATGAGCAGGTAGAAAAAGGAACATTGTTCGAGTGCAAGTTTTTCTACAAATAAGAGCAGTCCACAGTAGAATACAACAATAAAGATAAGTAAATAAAAGACGTGAGCTACCAATACAAAGTATTGACTGTAT
Source organism: Cricetiscus sungorus (assembly GCA_030556225.1). Lineage (NCBI taxonomy): Eukaryota > Metazoa > Chordata > Mammalia > Rodentia > Cricetidae > Cricetiscus > Cricetiscus sungorus. Next base: position 33,606,408 of record JANBXA010000641.1, read on the forward strand.
GGTTGATAGCATAGCTCTGCATGCACAGGCACTTGCTACACAAGCCTGAGGACCTGAGTTCAATTCCTAGAACCCACATAAAGGTGGAAGGAGAAAGTAGACCCTACAAGTTGCTCTCTATTGCTGTGATAAATAAAGGTCATGACCCAAAAGCAGCTTTGGAAAGAAAGGGCTTATTTCATCTCATACAGGTAACAGGGCAGGAACTGAAGTATAAACAAACCAAGGACAAATATTACCTACTGGCTTATTCTCCATGGTTTGCTCAACTGATTCACAATACCTGCCTGTTGTGAATACATCACCCCACCACCATCACCAAAGAGGACTGAGCCCTCCTCTATCACTATTACTCTATTACTAATCAGGAAAATGCCCCTACAGACCTGGATACAGCCATCGGACACAGGCATTTTCCCAGCTCAGCTTTCTCTTCACAAATGACTCTTGTTTCTGTCAAGCTGACAAAAACCTAATCAGGGCATTTTCTAACCTTGATATGCTTGCCATGGCACACACAATATATAGTCTTCTTTTATATGAATGGGTGTTTTGACTGGTTGTATGTCTATGTACCATGTCTATGCCTGGTGCCCATGGAGACCAGAGGAGGGCATTGGAACTCCCAGAACAAGAGTTACATTAAGAGGGAGCTATTATTGGTTTGAAGAGAAAACTGAACTTAAACAAGACTGACACCAACTAACAATTTGAAACAACCATGGAAAGGCTACCATATATGCCCTTCCCTGATAGTGAGATCATCAATTAAATTATCCACCATCATGGAGCCCTCATCTAGTACCTGTTGGAAACAGAAGCAAACACCCATAACTAAACACTGAGTCGAACTAGAATCCAGATGCAGAGAGAGGGGACAAGACCAGGTTGCAGAAACACAGAGACAGCTGACCTGAACAAGGAGGAGCTAATGGGCCCCCCCAGACTGATAGCTGGGAATCCAGCATGGGACTGACTCAGAACCCCTGATATGGGCCTCAGCTATAAGGACTGAGCAGTCTAAGGGACCTTAGACAGTAGAACCAGGATGTATTCCTGGTGCACAAAAGGACCTTGAGGACACACCCCCCATGGAGAGATACTCCCTTAACCATGTGGTTGCTGGGTATTGAACCTGGGTCCCCTAGAAGTGCAGCCAGTGCTTTTAACCACTAAACCACCTCTATAGCCACCATAAATATAGAAAATAAACATTGTGCTAGCAACAACTGTGTCTTGCTGAAAATAAGCCAATGCTTGAACCCTGATATCTCTGGGTATGTTCCTCTTTCTACAAAATAAGAAAACTCAATATTAAGGGGTTTTTATTACTGTTGTCTGTTATACTTTTAAGAGAAACGGAGATCAACAGGATGCTATCAACAATGTAAACATAATCTTAAAGTGCTGTTCCCAATTCTGTATTTCAGTGGAGTAGTTTTTCTTAAAGAGGTCAGACCTGTTGAGAATTATCTAACTGGTGTATCTAAACTTTGCTTTCATTCTACTTATATTAACTTGGTTCATGTTTAGAGTTCAATTAAAAATAAAGATACTTCTTTTATGCACTTGTTTATTTTCAAATGTAAGATGTTACCATGTGCACACATATTTATTATTTTCTTAATGTATATTTGATGTGTGGCCTGCTTGTATGTCTGTGTGAGGAAGTTGGGTCAACTGGAACCTGAGTTACAGACAATTATGAGCTGTCATGTGGGTGCTAGGAATTGAAACTGGGTTCCCTGGAAAATCAGCCAATGCTCTTAACTGCTGAGCCATCTCGCCAGCCCATGTGCACACATACTTAAGTGCATATAAAAATATGTGTTGGGTATGTACACAAACTTAATTAAATATTCTACATGAACAGAGTATTTACCTCAAGGTGACTGTGATTTAAAAACAATCCTAAAGCAGTTGCCTGAGTGACCCTAAGAAGTGAAAACAGGAAACACACTGGCAGCACCCTGCAGGTCCCACTGAGTGACTGCCTGCTTGCTCGGAGAGCATGAGCAAGAGGCTTTTCTAGGAAATGTCTAAATCTGGGTTTGCAAACATCATTCAGGGTTGTAGTAGCCACCCTGGAAAGTCTGAGATGCTGCTGAGAAGAGCAGCATCCTGGTGGCTTAGTGCAGTGTTTCTCACAGTATGTTCCTGGTATCCTAGGACCACCTACACTTGCTTTTACTTAAAAAACACGGATCCTTAAGCCTCGAGTCTCTGAGGCACAATCTCTAGCCTATATGTAATTGTTGTGTATACTTACATAGAAAACCAGGGGTTTCAGGCAAGCTTCTGCCCAATGCACTTCTATTTATAGCAAACACCTAACTAGAAATCCTAAATAGTAATTTCTGATTCAGTAGGTCTGGCTATAGTTTCTGGACTGACAAAATTAATAAAATACGTTTTGGGAGGTACCTGTGGGAACTAAAGCAAGGCTATTGTGCTGGCCAAAATACCTGCTCAATGATAAAACATCCATACTTAGAATTTCAGAACTCACAGGAGGGGGCTTGGTTTTGCCTCCTATCAACTGTGGCCCCTTCATTAAAGTAGTCTTTAACTGGGATCCATGCCAAATCCTCCCTTCAGGGAAACTATAAATTCTTTAAGGAATATCTATCTGTGGAACCATGGTCTTAATATCATCTTTCATCAGTATAGCATTTCATACTTTGCAAAGCATACTCTGAAACTACCTTGTTTGGTCTGATCTTCACAACCCTATGAGGTAATTCGCCATTTAGAAATTATGATCACTTGTATTAATTGGGATGGGGGATGGCTTCACATGCCAGGCACATGTGTAGGAATCAGTTCTCCTTACAACGTGTAGTTTCTGGGGTGGAATGCAAGTCGTCAGGCATGGTGACAAGTGCCTCTACCTACTGAGCCATTTCACTAGCCATTTCACTGGTTTGTTTTTGTTTTTGTTTGTTTGTGTGTGTGTGTGTGTGTGTGTGTGTGTGTGGAGAGAGAGAGAGAGAGAGAGAGAGAGAGAGAGACAGAGAGACAGAGAGACAGAGAGACAGAGAGACAGAGAGACAGAGAGAGAGAGAGTTAGTTCAGGCGATAGGTGCCAGTGGAAGTCAAAAGCAACTCCTGAGCAGTTGGTTCTCCCCTGACATCTTGTGGGATCTGGGCCAAAGTCAGGTAAGCAATTTTACTTGCTGAACCATCTTGCTGCCCACTAGATGTCACATTTTTTTTATATAAGTGTTCCTCCATATATGTCAGACAGCATGTGCATGCCTGATGCCCAAGGAAACAAGAAGTGGATGTCAGATCCATTGGAACTGGAATTACACAACATTGAGAGCTGCCATATGGGTGCTGGGAATTGAACCTGAAAGAGCAGAAAGTGCTCTTAAGCACTGAGCCATCTCTCCAGCTCCCTACATATCTTATTTTCATAAATAAGAAAACTGGAGGTATAGGGAAGTCATGTGAATTGTCCAAAGATGGCAACTATTTGATAGCAGAGCCTGGGTTAGAACCTAGAGTTCCAACACACTGTCTTCTTTCTTGGATCTCAATAAAAACACTAAAACTGGCTTTAGGTCATCTGTTCACAGGTAGAGTAAACTGAAGCTGAATGGTTTGGCTCACCCTGACAACTAAAAGTTGATCCCTTTCAGTATATAGTTTCACAGGGTTATCTTGTGCAGCTAAAGTCCAATCTTTAGGGTAGTTCTATCCCTACCTTAAACACACACACATACACACACACACACACACACACACACACACACTACATTTACATTCATAAACATGTATGTTCACACATAGTCCCTTCTCTCCTGAACTCTTCCTTGGTGTCTCTTGACCTAATTCGTCTTCCCATGTTAAGGAATGCTACTATATTGTTATTGCTATGAGGTACATCTGGTAAACAGCCAAATATACTATTTATTATTTGCTTCTCAAGTATATTTGTTATTTCTGATCAAGTTTTCCCCTGACAATTGTTCCAGTTTTCAAAAACTTCATACATTGAATTAGGGCAAAAAACTCACATTTTTATGAACATTCTTTGTAGCAGAGACTACACCACTTAGAAGACTTTGATGTAAGCATCTGTCCATGCCAGTTTAAACTGATACTGTTAATTCCTTTTTATTTCCCCTTTTAACAAATTTTCAAGATTACCTGGGATTGATTTGTCTCAGAAACTTTACCCAATAGGATTGTTTAAGATTTGGAGTCGAGAAATCAGAGCCTGAAAAAAAATTCGACTCCTGAAGAATGTCAGTGGTTTTGCTAGCCTACAGTATTGGGGTGTTCGATTCCTGGAACCCAGATAGGCAGCAAACTCCAGGGCTTGCCTCAACATTCATCAAAGCTAAAGGTGCATTTGAGTCAATACTACAGCCTTTTTAAAGAAAGCAAGCAAAAATACTCTTTGCAACAAACTTTGAGGTCGATACAGATGCAAAGAAAGATAACTAGAGGTAGCTAGCACACAACGCTCAGTATTGTGCACATTTGGACCAGGAGGTGCACGGAGCAGGCTATGCAGCCCTTAAGTAAGAATTTTGTTTACTCTGTGTGAGCATCTGTCCCTCCCTCTTGGCGTGTCTGTGAGCATGTCTGTGCACTGATGTGGTGTCTCGCTCTCCCTGCCCTTGTGCTGTTGGTGTGGTACTGGCCCTGCCACTAGCTCTCGAAAGCCACCAAGAGCAGGGCCTGTCACCACGCCTGTGCCGGCTCCGCCTCTGCCTCTCCCTCCCCACCCAGGGAACCGAGGCTGGCCCTGAGATCTAGGCCCGGGGCGCCGAGGCGGGCTTCGGCTCGGTTTTACTTTACCCTCCTTACTTCCAAATAGGTCTGCTTTTCGCTTTGGGACCTCTGTTGGGGGAAGAAGGTCCGCGGCGCCCCACGGGAGGCGGCGGTGGCGGGGCCGTGAGGTGCAGCCACGCGCTCGACCTTGAGCGGCGCCCGGCCCCCGCTGCTGCTGCGCGTGCTGTAGAGCCGGGGGGCCACGCCCTCGGCGGGCGGCGTGCGCGGGAACTCCTTGAGCGAGCGGCTCAGCGGCTTGGCCTTGCTGTGCGCCTGCGCCTGCGCGGCCTCCAGCTTGTAGGCGCTGCCGCTGCTCGCCGGCGACGTGCCGCTCTTGGGCAGCTGCTGCAGCGCGTGCTCGGGCCGCTCGGCCTCCATGGCGAAGCTGACGGGCCTCAGGAAGCAGATGTCCAAGCTGGACTCGGAGGAAGCGGGCGAGCAGTTGTCGAAGAGGGCCGGCGCCTGGAAGGGCTCCTCGTCGTAGGGCGCGGGCAGCGCGAAGATCTCCCCTCCATAGTCGAACTCCTCGTAGCTCGCGGGCACGAAGCCGCGCGCGTCGGGCAGGAGCTCGGGCGGGCCGCGCAGCGAGCGCTCCACGTTGCCCAGCGGCTCGGCTGGGGACGGCTCGAAGTCCATCTCCGGGATGGCCTGCAACGGCCCGGCCAGCGCCTTCACGTCCTGCTCGGCCGCGCAGAACTGCGCCGGGGCAAGTAGGCCCTCGGGCCTGTCATGCTTTCTGCCCTCCATCTCCCAGTCGCCCGGCTTCCCGGGCTGCATGCTCTCCACGAGGCTTTGCTGCTGTTGGCCTTTCTTCCCCGAGGGCATCAAATGTCTTTAAAGGGTGAAACAATACAAGAAAGAAGATCAAACAGTGTTGAGCTCTCTCCAAGCGAATAGCCCGAGGCCAGCTCCTCTCCTCCCTTCCCAAGTGCCTTTGTGGATAACCTATCAAGCTCCACAAACTAACGGGGAAGGGGAAGATCTCTCAAGAATCCCTAGACCCGCCTGAAGGAGTGGAAACAGCAGCCAGGAAAGTCTTCTGTCTCGATTTCCAAGCTAAGTCACTGAGACATCAGATGGCTGACAAAGGCTGACATTACCACTGGCCTGATGAAAGCTCCAAGCCTCCCTGCCGCCTCTCTTCGCTGTGGCACAGTCACATACAGAATCCTGGACAATGAACTTGATATACCCTCTAGATTTTGACACATAAACAACTGTTTTCTGAAATAAACTGTTGAACTATGGATAGTGATAAAGAAACTTAAGAAACTTGTTTTTTGTTTTGTTTTGTTTTGTTTTTTTCCCCGAGAGTAGCCCTGGCTGTCCTGGAACTCACTCTGTAGACCAAGCTAGCCTGATGAAAGTCATGCGCCACCACCACCTGGCTAAATTTGGGACCCTAGCAAGAGCACTATACACTTTGTTGTTTTCATTTTTTGTTTGTTTTTGAGGATTAACTCAAATGTGTAAAATTTGCATTTCTGTAGTAAACTTAAAAAAAAAATCGTGGCTGTAAAGCATCTTGATTGATGTTAAACAGCCACCCATAAAACATTAATTCAGCTCTTCTCTGCTCAGAAGAGAGCCCTCACTACAACCCAACGATGATGGAAAGATAGTCAAGATACAAAAGCTGGGCTCTTTTATGCGATGAAGTTGAAACAAAATCTTGCAAAATTGTTTTACTAAACAACTGTTAAAGAAATACCACATAGAGATCAAAACAATAGAAAAGACAAATACTGAAGACTCAAGCCAGCAAGATTGCTCAGCTAGAAAAGAACCGAGTTTCGTCTCTGGGACTTGCACAGGTGTGTCACATTAGATACTATCATTTATAAAACCATAGTAAAAATATGCTCTCTTGAAAAGTAATTAGACAATATATTACTTTCTGCATAAGATACATTTTGGTTGATGTAGTTAAGATAACTGAAAATATTAATACACTAGAACTTTAGAAATTATGAAGCATGCATAGAGATTTATTCTTAAAGTGAACTATAATTCCTTTGAAAATCAGTTGACTTTGGTGATTTGAATGAGAAATGTCCCAAATAGGCGTGGGCATTGATGATGCTGTTTGAAGGTTATGAAGAGGAAGTCCATCACTGGGGCCAATGATGGAGAATTTAAACCTCTTGCATCACTTCCAGCTAGATCTGTGCTTTCAACTTTCAATTATAGATGTGATCTCTCAGCTCCTGCTGGTATCCCTATCACTTGTTGCCCTGCCTGTGTACTACTGTGAGAGGCTCTCATCCCTCTGGAATTATAAGTAAAAATAAACTTTCTTCCTTAAGTACAAAAAAAATTATTAATTAATTCTATGTAAAAGCTATCAGAATTTGCCCAGTTTCTATAGAGTTTTGTTGTCTGGGAGCACATAGCAATTTTTACAGTTTAAAAAGTGTAGCACACGGGGCCCACTGATCAGGATGAGCATTTGGCCAGAGTGCAGGTCCACCGTCTCCTTGGAACTTCCTGGGTCAGCTCTGCATATACTAGACCCCCTCCACTCGGGACCATCTTGAGCCTGCTCTCGCCTGACCTTTGGACCCCTTCCCCTGTATTCTGCCTGAGTGTTTGAGACCACCTGAGCCTGCCTTCCCCACATCATTGGCCCTGCTGTGGGCTCTGCTTGAGATATCCAAGAGAGCTTGGATCATCCACAGTTACTGACATCGAACTCCTAACCCACCTACACCCACTGGGAGAGCAGGGTAGAGAGAGAGACTCCACCTGCACCCACTGAAAGAAGAGATGGGAAGACAGAAATACAAGAAAACATCCAACAAAAGAAAGAAACATGACACCACCACAATCTAGGGACTCTACACCAACTAGACCTGAATGACCAAAGTAGATGAAGCAGAAGAGAACAACTTAAAAAATAACCTTATGAAAATGATAGAGGCTCTCAAAGATAATATGAGAAAATCCCTTAAAGAAATGGAAGAATAAAACAAACAAAAAATTGGAAGAAATAGAGGAAAAGACCAAGCAAAAAAATGCAAGAAATGAACAAGTCTCTTAAAGAAAGCAGGAAAGTAGAGCTATGAAGAAAGTTCATTGCACTAAGTGCCCATATGAAGAAACTAGAGGAAAGTCACATTAGAGAATTAACAGCACAAGTGAAAGCCCTAGAAAGGGGCTGAAATCAATAAAGTAGAAACTAGGAAAACAATACAAAGAATCAATATAATGAAGAGTTGGTTTTTCAAGAAAATCGAAAGTATAGACAAACCCTTATCCAAACTAACTAAAAAGCACAGAGAGAACTGCAAATCAGCAAAATCAGAAATGAAAAGTGGGAGATAACAGCGGACACTAGAAAACCAGAGACTCTTCAGGTCATAGTTTGAAAACCTGTACTACAAAATTCGAAAATTTAACAGAAATGGACAAATTTCTGGATAACTATCACTTACCAAAATTAAATCAATAACAGATAAACAACTTACATAGACCTATAACCCCTAATGAAATAGAGGCAGTCATCAAAAGCCTCCCAACCACAAAAAAGCCCAGGGCCAGATGGCTTCACTGCAGAATTCTACCAGAAATTCAAAGAAGAGCTAATACCAATACTCCTCTAATTGTTCCACACAATAGAAGCATAAGATTCATTACCAAACTCTTTTTACAAGGCCACAATTAACTTGGTCCCCAAGCCACACAAAGACACAACTAAGAAAGAGAACTACAGACCAATATCCCTCATGAACATTGATGCAAAAATACTCAATAAAATACTGGCAAATCGAATCCAAGAATACATCAGAGAAATCATCCACCATGACCAAGTAGGCTTCATCCCAGGGATGCAGGGATGGTTCAACATACGAAAATCTATCAGTGTGATCCACCATCAGAAACAAACTGAAAAAGAAAAACCACATGATCATCTCACTAGATGCTGAAAAAGCCTTTGACATAATCCAACACCCTTTCATATTAAAGGTCTTGGAAAGATCAGGGATAACAGGAATATACCTAAAAATAATAAAACAACATAGCAACAGCCAACATTAAACTGAATCAGGAACAAGACAAGGCTGCCCTATCTCTCCATAGCTCTTCAATATTGTACTTAAAGTTCTAGCTAGAGCAATAAGACAACAAAAGGAGATACAAATTGGAAAGGAAGAAGTCAAACTGTCATTATTTGCAGGTGATATGATAGTTTACATAAGTGACCTGAAAAACTCTACCAGGGAACTCCTACAGCTGATGAACACCTTTAGCAAAGTGGCAGGATACAAAATTAACTCAGAAAAATCAGTAGCCCTACTATATACAGACGATAAAGAAGCTGAGAAAGAAATCAAAGAAACATCACCCTTTACAATAGCCACAAACAACATAAAATATCTTGGGGTAACGCTTAATGCTAACCAAACAAGTGAAAGGCCTTTGTCTCTTTAAAGAAAGAAATTAAAGAAAGCAGAAAATGTTATTGGATAAGTAGGGTTAAACATAGTAAAAATGGCAATCCTGCCAAAAGCAATCTACAGATTCAATACAATCCCTATCAAAATCCCAGCACAATGCTTCACTAACCTTAAAAGGATAATACTCAACTTTATATGGAAAAACAAAAGACCCAGGATAGCCAAAACAACCATGTCCAATAAAGGGACTTCAGGAGGCATCACCATCCCTGACTTCAAGCTCTACTACAGAGCTATAGTCCTGAAATCAGCTTGGTATTGGCACAAAACTAGACAGGTAGATGAATGGAATGGAATAAAAAACAACTGATATTAACCCATACACCTACAAACACCTGATTTTTGACAAAACAGCTAAAAGTATACAATGGGTGGAGGAAAGCATCTTCAGCAAATGGTGCTGGCACAACTGGATGATGGTGTGTAGAAGACCCATGTCTATCACCACGCACAAAAAGGTCCAAATGGATCAAAGACCTCAACATGAATCCAGCCACAATGAACCTCTTAGGTACCCTTGAACAAATTGGTACAGGAGATTGCTTACTGAACATAAAACCAGTAGCACAGACACTGATCAACAATTAATAAATGGGACCTCGTGGAACTGTGAAGCCTCTGTAAGTCAAAGGACACAGTTGCCAAGACAAAACAGCAGCCCACAGACTGGGGAAAGATCTTCACCAACCCCACATCTGACAGAGGGCTGATCTCCAAAAAATACCAAAACACCAAATAATCCTGTTAAAAAGTTGGGTACAGAACAGAATAGAGAATTCTCAATAGAGGAATCCAAAATGGCTGAAAGACAATTAAGAAAGTGCTCAACATCCTTAGCCATCAGAGAAATGCAAATCAAAACAATTCTGAGATATCATCTTATTCCTGTCAGAATGGCTAAGATCAGAAACACCAATGACAGCTTATGCTAGAGAAGATGTGGAGAAAAGGGAACACTCCTCCACTGATGATGGGAGTGCAAACTTGTACAAACATTTTGGATATCAGTATGGAGTTTCCTCAGGAAAATGGGAATTAGTTTACCACAAGACCTGGCAATTCCACTCTTAGGCATATACCCACATGATCCACATCCATGCAACAAAGACATCTGTTCAACTATGTTCATAGCAGCATTATTTGTAATAGCAAGAACCTGGAAGCAGCCTAGATGCCTCTCAACTAAAGATAAAGATGTGGCACATTTACACAATGGAATACTACTCTGCGTGGGGGAGGGGGGGAGAAACAATGGAATCTTGAAATTCCTAGGCAAAATAGATGGGACTTGGAGAAACCATCCTGAATGAGGCAACCCAGTCACAAAAAAAGAGGAACATGGTATGTACTCACTCATACATGGATTTTAGACATAGACCAAAGGATCACCAGCTTATAATTCACACAGCCATTGAAACTAGAATAGAAGGAAGAACATAAGAGATTCATACAAGGTGCCTCACAGAAGGGGAAAGCAACAAGATCTCCTGAGCATATTGGGAATGTGGGGGACAGTGAGTGGAAAGGAAGTTAGGAGAATGAGAAGGGGAGTAGAGGAGAACATGTGGGACCAGGAAGATTGAGATGAGAGCAAAAAAAGGAGATACTATAAAAGAGGGAGCCATTACAGGTTTGAAGAGAACACTGACTCTAGAGAAATGTCCAGAAACCTACAAGACTGACTCCACCTAACAATCTGAGCAACAGTGGAAAGGCTACCTTAAATGCCCTTCCTGATAATGAGATTGATAAATAACTTATATGTCATCATAAAGCCCTCATCTAGTAGCTGATGGAAGCAGAAGAAGACACCCACAGCTAAACACTGAGCTGAACTCCTGGAATCCAGTTACAGAGAGGGAAGAGAGATAAAAAAAGAGTCAAGACCAGGCTAAAGAAACCCACAAAGACAGCTGACCTGAACAAGGGGCAGTTCATGGACTCACAGACTGATAGCTGGGAAACCAGCATTGAACCAACTCAGACCCCCTGAACATGGGTCTCAGTAAGAATGCCTGGGCAGTCTAAGGGACCTCTGACAGTGGAACCAGGATGTATCCCTGGTATATGAATGGCATTGGGAGCATATTTTCCATGGATGGATACTACCTTAGCCTAGAAACAGGAGGGAGGGCCTAGACCCTACTCCAAATGACTTGTCAGATTTTGATGACTCCTCCCGGAAGGCCTCACCCTCCCTCTGGAATGGGTGGGAAATAGTATGGGAGTTGGGGTGGGGAGCATGGGATGGAGAGGGAACTGGGATTAATATGTAAAATAAGAAATAATAATAATAATAATAAGATTCACAAGTTTAAAAAAAGTGTTAACAACCCATCAAATAGGATTTTTGTTGTTTTGCTTATTTACTGTACCTTGACCAATATTTTTATTCTGTTTTTGTGTATTTTAATTTGTCAGAGTGTATATGGATACATATGTGAATACTAACACTGAATATCTTAAGGGATTGAAGACATTGATCTTACAATGAAACTTGGGACTCATGTTTACATATATGGGAAAAAAAGTGAATGAACTGACCTTAAACCGATATTCTTACTTTAGAATACTGACGCTTTTATTTTCTCTACCAGAGTGTAATAACAGCCATAGTTTGGCCTGGGTATAATGTAGATCTTTTCCCTCTATTTATTGTGTACTGCTTCAAGAGCTAATGTTAGCACTTTCTAAATCTGCCTCTTAGTGTCTTTCTCTGGAACCCAAGGATCAGATCAACTGCTGGGTGCTTAATATGGAAATGATGGGGCAAGGTAGAAGGTGGAGTTCTGTTGAACACATTTCTATTGCAGTCCAGTCTGCTCACCTATACAAACTGCCTGGGACTCAGGGGCACTCCTGCGAATGTGTCTCTAGCAACAGATGCTTACGTGACAGCAGGGGCAGAACTGGGAGCAGAAGGGTAAGGTTGGAGCATTTCTTCTGAGTGGATCCCACTATCACGGACAGCTTCTGGGCCTGCAGTGGGGGAAGCATCTTGGCCAGCATTGGCACACTGGGAAGCCAGGCCTTTGTACAGCTTTGCCATAGATGACCTAACAGGATGGAAATAACAAATCTCAGGTTGCACAGTGTGAGCCTGGCTAAGAAAAAGATTTTCCTCTCAGATGAAACATTCTGTAATGGGTTCTCTATGTCCAGAGCCCTCTATAAGCCAGGTTGCTTACATAATAGCTGGCAGTTGGCTGAAAAGAGCTTGGGGATACAGAGTGGTATCCAGACACACCTGTCAGGAGGACACTGGGTTAGAAGATGCTGTCCTTCTCATTGAAAACCCCTAGAAAAATGATACTATTTTCCAGATGAACATGATGTTTAAGAAAATCTGGAAGCTTTGCTTCTACAAGGCCCAGATGGTGCCTACTAAAATTTGGTTTCTTCATTCTGTGAAATCTACTCAGACACATACATATCCTCACCACTAATTAACACCTAACTTATTCTTCATTGTCCAGTTCTAAAGACTAAGCCCCATGAGACAGAGGCTTTATGGCTGTTTTGTTCATTGTGGTATATTCACTGGGCACAATGGTATCTAACACACAAGAAGTGTGTTTTGAACCTGAAAAGTTAAGGGAAGCAACATAAGAGGGGACAATAGAGCCAAAGTGCTTTTCTTCTAAAGTAACTTCCCACCTGTGGCCCTTCTACCTCACTTCACCACATTCTAGCCACTCAAGTGACTAAGTGACTGGTCTGTACCCTCTTCTCAGAAACCTTGGTCAGGCGCTGCACGTCCACAACCTTACTTTTTGAGTTTTTTCCGCTTCTGAATAAGCAATTCTTCGTTGCACTGAAACAGCAGGGTATAATGGGAGATAAACACCCGGAGGCGCTGAACACACACGAGCAGTAGATAATAGTCAGGGTGTTCCTGCTCAGTGAACTTCAGAACATTCTGGATGGAAGGGAAGAGGAATCAGTTTGCACAATTAGGCTGAAAAGCTGCCTCATCTCTTCCAAACCTCACTTTGATCTACTATGAGTGCCAATCAAATCAATCAACCTTACTTTGAGCTACTGTGATTGCCAATCAAATCAATCAAAACAACTCACACACACAATCAGTCTATCCAATCAGCTGAAAGCTCAAAAGAATGTTAGTTATTCTGCTGTGTGTGAAGTTGAATGTGACCTAATAGAATGGAATAATAGAATTCCATCTTGAAGAGCATTAATCCCAATAATTAGATATATGAAGAAACAAAGATGTTTTAACAACTACCTATAAGCAATACTTAAAGAAGTCAGACCACTGCTGAAACTGATAGGCATCAGATGAACTTGTGAGATGGGTAGGGGTGGATGGTGGCCCTCCTATTACATTGCCTGATGTTATAGTGTGGCTATGGTTTATCTCCCAAAGGTTCAGGTGCTGGAAGCCTAATCCACACTGTAATGATTTTTTCCTAAAGGTGATTGGACCTTTAAGGGATGGGAACCTAGTGAAAGGTATGCTGACTATACTCATGAAGAAACTAATTTAGCTGGTTTTAAAGAGTGGGTTCTTCTGAAAAGAAAAAATAGTTACAGAAAAGTGAACCTGGGCACCACCCCCTTACTTCCTCTTTCATACTGTGTGACCCATCATTGTCATCTATGCTACCACTGTGTTTACTGTGAGAAGGTCACTAGACACCAAAGCCAGCACCCTGCTTTTGGGTCTCCAAAATTGTAAGCCAAAATGAGCCTTTTTCCTTTAAAAAAAAATACCCACCCTTGGGTATTTTTGTTATAGGAGCATAATATGGAATAAAAGACCTTCTGTGCTACAGTGGAATTGAGAAAGCTAAGATTCAATAACTATGTTATTTATTTGATGAATACTTCCTATTGCCAGGAGCTAAGCAATTTTATATTCATTATCTTGTTTAGTTTTTCCCAGAACAGAGTACTGGGACTGCTTTGGTCCTCTGTGTCCTTCTGAAAAATAATACCTGTTTCATGAAACTGTTGAAAGAATCCATAAGATAATTATTGTGTAAAGCCATGTACCAGTGAAAATCTCAATATTGATTCTGGACTGTTTCTACCTGAGGTTAATTACAAGCATTTCTAAGATGTTTTCACTGAATTACTTAAGATCAGTCAACCCTTAAACCAGAGAAGATAGGTACCAGGAGGAAAAGGCTGTTACTAGTAATAATCTGTTGAACTCAACTCTACATCCTCTACGAGGCTACAGGCTCCATGGAAAAATTACATTAAGAATTTGTTCATCGGCTGCTCATGACTCTTCTGTGACATAAAGTATGAGCACTGTATGATAGAACTCTGACCTAAGTCAAGTAGAAGCCACCAGGACAGTAGTTTAGTGGGCAGATTAAGCAGAAATTAAGAGGCCGGGGTCACATTCAGATGGTTGTAGAATCAAATAGGAGGGGACTAAATAAGGTACTTAGCCATTATGAAGCGTGTTTATAAAAGATCCTGGATGCCCAGAAGTGGACATTGCTGGTAAGTAAAGATAGAACTTCAGAGACAGGTACCATAAACGAAAAATTTCAAGACTAGATTTTAGCTCAGTGCAGTGTATGGTATATTTTGCTGTGGTGTGGTGTAACCATAACAACTTAAGCCATGTGACTACTTCTTAGAAATACTGAGTCCTTGGGCCTGTATAGTATTGCTAATTTGGAAGCCAAAAAATAATAGCCCAATGTAAACATCTGTTGGCTTATCCAGCCAGGCTCACCTGGAGATGTATCAGATATTCAGGGATGCGCTGTACTATGTGAAAAAACAGGGTATAGATGTCGGATTTAATCTCCTCATCACCCTGAATGAAAAAAAAAAGGCACAGTCACTCTTCAGTGTCCCTTCAGCACTGCAAATAGAACACTAGAGATCCCTCCCACTAGGTAGGAAACACATATTTCCAAAGCACATTCTTTCCAGAGATTGTCATGAAGTATTGCTCTCTCACTGGCAAAGCCACATGTTCAGGCCCGAAGAGACAACTCTTCTCCAACAAGGAACATAACATATTCTTCTTTAGAATCTATCCAAGTTTCCAAACTATTCCTTCCATCCTCAACCCCTCTAAGGTCAGTGCTAGATAGAAATAGGCTCTTGGTAAGCTGCACTTGAATTAAATGAACAAATTAAGGTTTTCCAGCAAGTCATCTACTAATGGGCTCTAAAAGTGAAACAGAGCCTCTCAAGAGTGGAGAGAGGAAAATGGTTAGAAATTGGTCAGTAAGCCTAGGAGCAGAAAATACAGTGGTACCCTTCTGTACCTTCCCTTCTCTTTCTTTTTCCAGGCATTTGATGAATGCTATCATGTAATAGTCATTTTGGTTGGGAGGACTCAGGGAGGTGAAGTAGACAGTGAGATATAGACTCTCATCTCCTGTGAGATGCAACTACTCTCAGCATTAGGGCTCTGGTACTCTATTTTCTTGTTGACTTAAAACAACATAATGTACATGCATGTCGAACACCTAATATATCACTGAAGTGCATGCTTCAAGGAACACTATGGAGCCAATTGACAAAGGACTATTTGAATTCTGTGTTGACTCTCATATTTTCTGAGGCTAAAAACACCTCATACAGCACACAATCTGCATGCTAAAGAACTCTAGACTACCTATTTGCTTTGTCTGTAGTTCAGTGGAGTGGATCAGAGGGTTATTAAAGCATCACAAGGACTAGAGCAATGGCTCTGATTCTTGATTGGATTCCTTCAACACAGAAGAGGGGCATCAGTAACATGTTCAAGGCATTTCTCAGCCTGGAAAATAAGCTCACATGGTATATGCTGTAGTGATGGGCAACATGATACAGATGATGTGTAAACAGGGGACAGCATGTGCATACAAAGAACACTTACCTCCTTCAGAACCACAACATGAACCAAAGAGATGCATTCAGGCAAATCCCTCAGGTAGGCAACATAATAATCCAAGAAATTATTCTTTAAAACAAACACAAAATGCATGATAAGAACATAGAAATAGGAATGACATTTTTATAGTACCATGAATGTAAAAAAGAGTAGAATTCAGAGGGTATTTTAATAATTTATTAACTATGTTCTTTATTTGCTTTTGGAGTTTTTATTCATCTTCTTTATAAAGATTTGTTTTTATTTTATGCGTGTTGAGTGTTTGTCTACATGCAAATATGTACCCCAAGTCAATGTCTCTGGTGTCCTCAAAGGTCAAAAAGTATTGAACATCCTGGAATTGGAGTTAGAGATGGTTGTGGGTGACCATGTGGTCATAACCAAACCCCAATCTTCAGCAACAGCAGCAAGTGCTCTTAACCTATGAGCTGTCTCTTCTGTCCTTTGTTGATCTTTTAAAAGAGTTTTTGTTGTTGTTGTTTTGTTTTGTTTTGTTTTTTGTTTGTTTGTTGTGGGGCTGGGGAGATGGATCAGAGGTTAAGACACTAGCTCATCTTCCAGTGGTCCTGAGTTCAATTCCCAGGAACCACATGGTGGCTCACAACCGTGTGTGTGTGTGTGTGTGTGTGTGTGTGTGTGTGTGTGTGTGTGTGTTACATATATATATTTACATATATATGTAATAATTTTTAAAGAGTTATTTTGATTGTTTTTTTCCTTGATGTTTAGAAGTATGTGAGGGACCACATATATATGATCTTAGCACTTGAGAAGAAGAGGGAAGCAGTTCTCAATGTTTTCAGGTAGTTGCCCATTTTAACTAATGCTTATTCACCAATTCTTTTTCCCCTCAAGAAAAACAACTCATAGCTTCCAAAGTTATATCCCCATATGTATAACTCCTAGCTCCAAAAATCATTCTGAATACATTTACTGCCTTCTACATAAGTTAATAACCTACACTGTGTTATTACCTTCTGTCAAGAAATGTTGATAAAGATGCAGGCAAAAACTGACTCATGGGCCAACTTTAATTGCCTCACACGATATTTAAATTTTTATAAGAGCATTTTAATAAAACTTTAGATTTCATTTATCTTAAACAACAATCTAACTGCTCTAGTTCTTCTTTCCTAAACAATAATTAGATAGATCTGAGTAGCTGTTCTTTGTATCAAAACATTGTCTTCTCCAGCAATTCCCATCAATCTAAACTTATGTTGTATCATATACACCATGTCTGGTCCTTGGGACATTTGGGCTTTCAACTTCTGGTCTGGATATGTTCTTGGTATAGCATTAAAGAAAGTTCAAAATTCAGCACTCTTTTTCTAAGAAATTGAAACAAAATACATTCAAGATAAACAGCCACCTATCATATTTTAAAAATCTATGAAAAAATGAAAATTACATATGAAAAATATATATATATATACTATACCTCCTGTTTATTTTATATGATATATACAAGTATATATCATATATTATCAAGTATGCATATATGATATATATACATATGTATATTAAAAATCACATAAATCCATACACATGCATGGTCAATAGAGGCCACAATAGTGGACTACAAAGTCATGAATCAGAAGGCAGAAGATGTAACAGGGCTCCAGTTATAGATAAACAACCACCTTGCAAGCTAGGTGATTTCAGCTAAGCCCTTGAATCTTACCCCACTAACTGTAGCATGGGGAGGTTAAATGAGGTATTCAGGGCTTCTTCTAATTCTGAATCTTGCTAATTCTTGCTTCTCCATTAAGAGAAGCAGATGAATAAGACACAAATCCATTAATAGTATAGAAAAGGGGACACCTTACCTCATCATTTGTCAACTTCAAGAATAAATCTCCAAGGACTCCTTGGCGTGGCCATTTTAGGACCCTCTCCTGCAGGGCATGAAGCAAATCCAAGTGCTGCTGGACAAGGTAACGCAAGGAGCCAGGGAAGAGACTTGAAATAGAACAAAGGAAGAATCACACAAAAGGCCTCATAAGAATAAACACAGCAGGGCCCACTTTAAATCATCCAAAACACACTCACAGGTCTGTATTTAGAATCATAACTTTCTTTTTTATTATTATAATTTACTTATTTTTACTTTATGTGTGTTGGTGTTTTGCCTGTATGTTTGTCTGATCTTGGAGTTATAGACAGTTGTTAGCTGCCATATGGGTGCTAGGAATTGAACCTGGGTCCTCTGGAAGAACAGTCAGTGCTCTTAACCACTGAGCAATCTCTCCAGCCTCCACCTTAATTTTCTTATCAGTACAGCAGCTATCCTCAGACAATAATAGAGAAAGCCCCTTTACTGACGGCCCCTTGTGTAAATATGAATTGACCAAACAATAAAGAACACATCACAGGATTGACCTACTAAAAACTAACCTGGGGCAGTTTCATGTATGCCACACTCTATAGAAATTCTCAAGAAATCCTTTTCAGTGTTTTAGATTCCAAACATTCATACCCAAGGAACCTATTCTTAGCTACTGGCTAGAAGAATGCCACTTGGGTCAGTGGTAAGGTTTGGTTAATGTTGGAAGCTAGAAGTTCAGGGAGTTGAGGCAATGAAAGAGCTTGCAAAGCTTTTTCTCTCAGCTCCAATGAGGCACACTGGGCAAGGATGCTCTGTTGTCTGTATTCTGCATATTGTGGACTAGGGCTGATCCGCCACTTCCTCATGTTTTATAGAGACTCTTTGCTACTTCAACTCTCCTCTATCTGTTTGTGCTATTTATTTATTTATTTATTTATTTAGTTAGTTAGTTAGTTAGTTAGTTAGTTAGTTAGTTAGTTATTTGGGTTTTTTTTTTCAGACAGAGTTTCTCTGTGTAATAGTCCTGGCTATCGGTCCTTGTCCCTGCTGTGCCCACTGCTCTGGGTGAGCATTGGGCCACAGCGCATGTTCAAAACCCCCTCCACCTCCTTGGAACTTCCTGGGTCAGATATGAGCATACCAAACCCGCCTATCCACACAGAACCACATTGAGCCTGCACTCACCTGATCTTTGGGCCCTATCACCTGCACTCTGCCTGAGGTCCAACACCCCCTCCACCTCCTTAGAACTTCCTGGGTCAGCCTGAGCATACTGGACCCACCTACCCACAAGGGACCACCTTGAGCCTGCACTCTCCTGATTTTTGGGCCCCAACACCTGCCTTCTGCCTGAGCTCTGAGCATACTGGACCAGCCTGTCCACACAGACCATCTTGAAACTGTACTCACCTGATCTTTGAACCCCATCACCTGCCCTCAGCCTGAGTGCTTGAAAACATCCTGAGCCTGTCTTCCCCACATCATTGGCCCTGCTGTGGCCTCTGCTTGAGAGACTTCCAAGAGAGCAAAGATCATCCAGAGTTACAGACATCGAACCGCTGACCCACCTACACCCACCAGGAGAACAGGGTAGAGAGAGAGAGAGATTCCACCTGCTCCCACCAGAAAAAGCTATGGGAAGACAGCAATACAAGAAAATTCATTGATCAAAGAAAATTTTAAATCCAACAAAACATCCATAAAATGTAGGACACCATGACAAGACAAAACATAAAAATAATAGACATAGGAGAAGGTGAAGAAGCCCAGCTCAAAGGTGCAGAAAACATATTCAACAAAATCATTGAAGAAAACTTTTCCAATCTGAAGAAGGACATGCCTTTGAAAGTACAAGATGCATACCGAACACCAAATAAACTGAACCAAAAAAAAAAAAGTCCACTTGCCACATAATAATTAAAACACCTAACATACAGAATTAAGAAAGAATATTAAGAGCAGCGAAGGAAAAAAAACAAAACAGGTAACATATCAGGCAGACCTATCAAAAATACACCTGACTTCTCCATGGAAATACTGAAGGCCAGAAGGTCCTAGATAGATGTTCTATAAGTACTAAGAGTCCACGGATACCAGCCCAGGCTACTATAGCCAGATTTTCACAATACATATATACAAATCCAGCCCTACAGAAAGTTCTAGGAGAAAAAGTCCAACCCAAGGAAGTTAACTATACTCACAAAGACATAGGCAATAGATAATCCCACTTTACCTGAACACAAAAGGAAAAGCTGGGCAAATATACTCACGATACCACCACTAACAACAAATCTAAAACAAACAAGAAGTAACAATCAATGGTCCTTACTTTCTCTCAACATAAAGTGTCTTAACTCATCTGTAAAAAGACACAGGCTATGATACTTGACCCCTATCAGCAGGCCTCTGCCAGATGTGAGTCTGGGACCTGTTCAGGTCCAATCCCACCCCCATACCCTTCACTGGAAACTCCCTGGGTTAGCCCCAAATCTTGCCCCCCCATATCCTGAGAACACTCCTAGTACTCTGATTCACAAACCCCACCACCCAGAACCTGCCCTCCCCCCACCCTGTGCCCTACCTAGCCCACTGTCCCACTGCACTGGTTGAGCACTGGACCAGAGGCAGGTCCAACAATGCCAACACCTCCAGGGAACTTCCTGGATCTGCTCTGAGCACACTAGACCCGCCTATCCACACAAGACCTCCCTGAGTCCTGCCTTCCTAATCTTTGAACCCCATCACCTGGCCTCAGCCATAGGAGAGACCTTCTAGAGAGGTTGGACCACCCAGACCTATAGAAATCAAACTCCTGACCCACCTAAGCCCATTGGGGGAGTAGCATAAGGAGAGAGAGATCCCACATGGAAGAAGCCATGGGAAGACAGCAATACAAGAAAACACCTAACAATAGAAAGACAAGCGTGACTCCACCAGAATCTAGGGACTCTACACCAAGAGAGCTGAACACAATAAAGTAGATAAAGCAGAAGAAAACAACTCAAAAAATATCTTGATAAAAATTATAGAGGCTCTCAAAGATATGAGAAAATCCCTTAAGGAAATGGAAGAAAAAACAAACAAAAAAATTGGAAGAAACAGAGAAAAAGACCAAGCCAAATCCCTTAAAGAAAGTAAGGAAAGCCAAGAAAAAATAATCAAAAAGGTGAATGAAACAGTTCAAGTCTTGAAAACTGAAATAGGGACAATAAAAAAGCACAAACTGAAGGAATGCTAAAAATAGAAAAACTGGGCAAATGATCAGGAACTACAGATGCGAGCATTACCAACAGAATACAAGACATCGAAGAGAGAATCTCAGTTGCTGAAGATAAACTGGAGGAAATACATTCACAGACCAAAGAAAATCTTAAATCCAACAAATCCTTAACATAAAACATCCAGGAAATGTGGGACACCATGAAAAGGCCAAACCTAAGAATAATAGGCATAGAAGAAGGTGAAGAAGCACAGCTCAAAGGTGCAGAAAATATATTCAACAAAATCACTGAAGAAAACTTTCCCAATCAGAAGAAGGACATGCCCATGAAAGTACAAGAAGCATACCGAATACCAAAAAGACTGGACCAAAGAAAAAAGACCCCTCAACACATAATAATCAAAACACCTAACATGCAGAATAAAGAAAGAATATTAAGAGCAGCAAAGGAAAAAGGCCAGGTAACATATATGGGCAGAGCTATCAAAATTACACCTGACAACTGCATTGAAACTCTCAAGGCCAGAAGGTCCTGGATAGATGTTCTACAAGTACTAAGAGTCCACGGATGCCAGCCCAGGCTACTATACCCAGCAAAACTCTCAATCACTATAGACGGAGAAAATAAGATATTTAATGACAAACCAGATTTTCACAATATGTATCTACAAATCCAGCCCAACAAAAAGTTCGGGAAGGAAAACTCCAACCCAAGGAAGTTAACTATGCTCACAAAGATACGGGTAATAGATAATTCTACTTCACCAGAACCCAAAGGATAAAGCAAGGCAAATACATTCACAATACCACTGCCAAAAACAAATCCAAAACAAATAAGAATTAACAATCAATAGTCCTTACTTTCCCTCAACATTAATGGCCTTAACTTGCCTATAAAAAAACACAGGCTAATAGAATGGATATGAAGACAAAATCCATCCTTCTGCCGCATACAAGAAACACATCTAAGCTTCAAAGACAGACATGACCTCAGGGAAAAGGGTTACAAAAAGATCTTCCAATCAAATGGACCCTAGAAGCAAGCAGGTGTAGCTATTCTAATACCTAAAAAGTAAGACTTCAAAGCAAAATCAATCAAAAGAGTTGAAGATTGTCACTGCATATTCATCACAGGAGAAATCCATCAACACAAAGTCTCATTTCTGAACATCTATGCCCCAAATACAAAGACACCCACATTCATAAAAGAAACGCCAATAAAACTCAAAACTCACATAAAAACTCACACACTCATAGTGGAAGAATTCAACACCACACTCTTACTGCTATACAGGACCACCAGACAGAAACTTAACAAAGAAACAAAAGAACTACATAAGTTATGTCTCAAATGGGTTTAACAGACATCTATAGAACACTCCATGCAAATACAAAATAATATACCTTCTTCT
Organism: Cricetiscus sungorus; assembly: GCA_030556225.1. Taxonomy (NCBI): domain Eukaryota; kingdom Metazoa; phylum Chordata; class Mammalia; order Rodentia; family Cricetidae; genus Cricetiscus; species Cricetiscus sungorus. The sequence continues at coordinate 33,628,981 of JANBXA010000641.1, forward strand.
CAGCTCCACTTGGAACCTTCTCTAAAATCAACCACATACTAGGCAACATAACAAACCTCAACAGATACAAAAAAAAAAAAAAAAAAAAAATGGAATAGTCCCCTGTATTGTATCAGACCACTATGCTTTAAAGTTGGAATTCAACAACAACAAAAATGGCAGAAACCCTACAAACTCATGGAAACTGAACAATGAGCAATTTCACCATACCTGAGTCAAAGACAAAATAAAGATAGAAATTAAGGACTTCTTAGAATCAACCAGAATGAGGACACAACATACCCGAACTTATGGGGCACCTTGAAAGCAGTGCTCCAAAGGAAGTTCATTGCACTAAGTGCCCATATGAAGAAAACAGAGGATAGTCACATCAGAGAATTAACCGCACAAATGAAAGCCTTAGAACAAAAAAAAAAAAAAAAAAGCAAACTCACCCTGGAGAAGTAGAGTCCAGGAAACAATCAATTTGAGTGCTGAAATCAATAAAGTAGAAACCAGGAAAAAAAATCAATGCAACAACGAGTTGTTTTTTTTGAGAAAAACAACAAGATAGACAAACCTTTATCCAAACTAACCAAACAGCAGAGAGAGAACGTGCAAATTAACAAAATCAGGAACAAAAACAGGAACATAACAACAGACATTGAGAAAATGCAGACAATTTTCAGGTCATACTTTGAAAACCTGTACTGCACAAAATTTGAAAAGGCAAAGGAAATGGACAAATTTCTGGATAACTATCACTTACCAAAATTAAATCAAGAACAGACAAACAGCTTACATAGACCTATAACCCCTAATGAAATAGAGGCAGTTATCAAAAGCCTCCCAACCACAAAAAGTCCAGGGCCAGATGGCTTCAGTACAGAATTCTACCAGAAATTCAAAGAAGAGCTAATACCAATACTCCTCTAATTGTTCCACACAATAGAAGCAGAAGGTTCATTACCAAACTCTTTTTACAAGGCCACAATTAACTTGGTCCCCAAGCCACACAAAGACACAACTAAGAAAGAGAACTACAGACCAATATCCTTCATGAACACTGATACAAAAATACTCAATAAAATACTGGCAAATCGAATCCAAGAACACATCAGAGAAATCATCCACCATGATCAAGTAGGCTTCATCCCAGGAATGCAGGGATGGTTTAACATACAAAAATCTATCAACGTAATCCACCATATAAACAAACTGAAAAAGAAAAACACATGATCATCTCACTAGATGCTGAAAAAGCCTTCGACAAAATTCAACACCCTGTCATGATAAAATGTCTTGAAAAGGAACATACCAAAACCAACAGCCAACATCAAACTGAATGGAGAGAAGCTTAAGGCGATTCCTCTAAAATCGGGAACAAGACAAGGCTGTACAGTCTCTCTGTACCTCTTCAATATTATTCTTGAAGTTCTAGCTAGAGCACTAAGACAACAAAAGGAGAGCAAGAGGATACAAATTGGAAAGGAAGAAGTCAAACTGTCACTATTTGCAGATGATATGATAGTTTACATAAGGGACCAGAAAAACTCTACCAGGGAAATTCTAGAGCTGATAAACACCTTCAGCAAAGTGGCAGGATACAAGATAAACTAAAAAAAAAAAAAAAAAAAAAATCAGTAGCCCTACTATATACACACAACAAAGGGGCTGAGAAAGAAATCAGAGAAACATCACCCTTTACAATAGCCACAAACAACAAAAAGTATCTTGGGGTAACTCTTACCAAACAAGTGAAAGACGTATATAGCAAGAACTTTGTGTCTTTAAAGAAAGAAATTAACAAAGATAACAGAAAATGGAAATCTCTCCCTTGCTCTTGGATAGGTAGGATAAACACAGTAAAAATGTCAGGTTTGAGTGTGGAGTTGTCACCACTATCTTCATCCCCAGTTTTTTCTAGTGGGGTAGCAAGTGCTGATACCTTACAGTTTGTGATGAGGGAAGTCATCAAATAAATTCTCATGGGAAAAAAGATGCCAATAGATCTACTTAAAGTGCAACAATGTCTCAGAAAAGCTTACAAAAAAAGAAAAAATAAAGTGAGGGAAAGAGGGCACTGAAACCTTAAAGGTAGGATAGAAAAAGGCAGCACTACTGGAGCCAGAACAAGACACTGCACTTTGAGTAACAACATTTCAAGTTGAAGCTTTGTACTACTTGACTGAGAAACAGCAAAAAGCGGGTTACCTTGACAACAAATGTGAACAGTATTTTCGTGTATTTGTGGAACAAGGATTACCTTATCTCTTTTGGAGATTATATAATAGCCTTGTTTTAATCTCTTAAGATTATAGATTCACTCAGTCCTCAGTGATAGGTCATGAGAGAACACAAGAAAGCAGGAAGTGACTTGACTAAGTAAAAAGGGCTTGACTATTCAGAAAACTAGGAGCATATTTAGCATCAGCTCAGATATGAAGACTTTCTGGACTCTTCAAGAGAGAAGCCTGAGTTCTGAAACAGGAAGTGATGCCTTCGTGCATCTGGTTCTCCAAAAATCCTCACACTTTACTGTTGGTAAAGATGGTATCCTAGATGCCACTAGACTCTTAGAAAAACTGTTGGACCTGGAAAGAATTCAGGAGACAGGTCAAGTGGGCTCCCATTTGACTTCAGGCACTAATGGGCCATGTGGCTGTGAGTATCTCTGAACCTTAGTGTCTTCCTCTAAAATGTAGGCATCACAGGATTCTGGCCATTCTTTTTCCACTATGGAGATAGTGCCCAGGGTCTCCTGTATGGTAGGTAAGTGCTCTCCCCAAGGCTATGTGCCCCAGGGCTGGTGAATTGATATGAAATTCCAGATCAAGTGCAAAGCTTAGGACCCAGGACACTGTTCCCGGGTACAAGCTTCTTTACCAGTTTTATCCAAGATCTTAGGTACAGAAGCAAAGCCACACCAAAATTTAGATTCCTTTTTCTATTTGAGTCATGGAAACTGACTGCATGATTAGCAAAACAAAAAAAAAGCCAGTGTCCAGAAACTTCCCAAAGCCCTGGAGGAGCTGGTGAGAGAGAAAGCCAGGCTGTACCAGGGTGTCTAGGTGGGAAATCAAAAGGCCAGATGGAGTAGGAAGAAACAAAATCCAGGCTACCATGGAAAGGTGGAGCAATAGTCTAGAGCCATTATTATAAGGCAAGGGTTTGCCATGTCATGTCACCCTTCTGTTCTCTGTAGTTTGTTTACCTCCATTTTGTAGTAAAATAAACCTTGGAATCAGTCAAGGCCCTTATGAGTTGTTGGGGAAGAGTTCCTCACCACAGTCATTTAGATGGAGATGGATGTTTAGGGATTTGGGTTTGGGTAGGAGGGGACATTAGATAGCAGTACAGTCAAGTAAAATAGGAGGAGCCATAAGGGGCAGGAAAATGAGGGCGTCCTTAGACAGACTCATAGCAGTTGAACAGTTACTACCTCATGGAATAAATGCTTAGGGTGATAATGCCACATAATCCAGACTCCCTGTTCATTAGGGTTGTTCTTTTCTTTGCTTCATTCTGAATTAGCTCATCATTAGTCCTTTCCCCCAAAGTCTTGCTTTTCTCTTTCGTGTTCTCTCCCAACAGAGGGAGTAAAGAGTATAAGCAGGTACATGTTGTGACATTAAGGCCAGTACGCTAGAAGCACTTACCCCCTCCCTCAACACATACACGTAGGTGCACACTCTTTTTTGTTTGTTTGTTTTTCAAGACAGGGTTTCTCTGTGTAGCCCTAGCTGTCCTGAATCTGTAGACCAGGCTGGCCTCAAACTCATAGAGATCCTCCTGCCTCTGCCTCCCAAGTGCTGGAATTAAAGGTGTGTGTCATCACTGTCTGGCTAAATGCACACTCTTACACAGTACCTGCTGCTATGGGATCACTTGAACCAGAGTTCTAATGGTCCTTAGTACTCAGAGCTTCACCACCTGCGTTTCCTAGAAAGTCGATGAAATCTATCATCCTTGAGGACACATAATGCCTCACTTTAAATGCCTCACTAAACAGACAAGTCACAGACTGACAGTTCCTCAGACTATACTCATTGTATAGCTGCTGAGGACCTAAGTTTGAGAGTTGCCATCACTGCCTATCAAAATTATTTCTGGGACTCTCTAGGGCCCAGAATTCCCAAGTGGAAATGGTGAGTAACTTACCTTACATCCTAGTCAATCTGAAAAGTAAAGGCAATGAACACATGGGTACCTTCTCTCCTTGGAATTCCTTTTTCCATCTGAGCCCTGGAATGTTGCCTTTATCTTCAGGATCAGAGAGATGTTAATGACATACTTCCGCTCAGATTCAAGCAGCTCCAGAGCCACTGTTTGCCTTTTTGCTTTAAAACAAACCCAAGAGGATTTTTTTCTGTTAAATCAACTCCATCCCAAACATAAGTCAGGCAAGAAATCAATAAAAACACATGGAAAATCTCAGTTGGTAGTGTGTCCCCTCGCATCACATAAACCACACTTGGTGGCCCACACTTGTTATCCAGGAATTGAAAGTGGGAGGATCAGAAATCCAAGGTCTTCTTCAGATATTTAACCAGCCTGAGCCCCTTGAGACAAAAAAAAAAAAAAAAAAAAAAGGAAGAAGAAAGTGAAGTGGAGGAGGTAGAAGGGAGGAGAGAAAGGAATCAGCATATTTAGGCAAGATGAAAAGCAGAATGGAAGCATGAGATTCACCCAGCAAAGCAAAGGACACAAAATCATGCTAAGAAAGAGTAGAGGCTGAGGGACTGGAGACAGGAGTGCCCAGAAGCAATATGAGAATCTGCATATGCTGCAAGAGCCTCCAGATTGCACTTGTAGACTGGTGCATCAGGGCTTGACCTCTTCACCCAATGAGAAATGGGAGAAGCAGCTTTAGGAAAGACCTAGCCTGAGCTGAAGATGTGAAAGGCAGCGTGAGTGGCTAATGAAAAAGAGACACGTCTTGACCACATTCCCCTCCAGTTCCCAGAGTGCCAGCAGCCAGGCTTCAACACTCTTGGCAGCAGACTGGGCAGCCCACCTCTTGATATGTTGAACTTCCCAAATAGGACAGGACATAAAGAGATCACTTACCAATATGTAAATTTGTTACCTAGTTAGCATATTTATAATGAAGCTCACTATTGACAAATCAATAATATAAAATTCCAGGTTATTAGGGAGGGGGATCTTTATTATTTATTTATTTATTTATTTATTTATTTATTTATGGGGATAGTCTTTATTGAACACATAAATAATTAAGGATACTGAGACATTTGAGTAAGAATATACCATAGAAGAGAGAAAACAAATGCATTTGTTTGTGAAAATTAAATCTTACAATTAATATTCTCAAAAAAGATATGCAAAATATTCTAACCTCTTAACAATTACTGGATGCTATTTTTTTCAGGATTTGAAGATGTTTCATTTTTTTTATCTAAATTAGAAACAAAAATAAATCCCAGGTCCCTTCCCCTCCCATCCTCCCATGCCCCCCACCGACTCCAATCTCATCCCTCTTCTGCTACACAGAAAGGGTGAGGCCTTCCATGGGGGATTATCAAAGGCTGTCACATCATTTTGGGGAGGGCCTAGCAGTATTTATCCCTAGTATAGGAATGGACATTGGGACTCCATTCCCCATAGAGGGATACTCTCTCAGCCTAGACACATGGATGCTATTTTTTTAATAGTTTACTTTTGTTATATACATTGGTATATTGCTTGCATATACATATACATATACATATACATATACATATACATATACATATACATATACATATACATATACATATACATATATTAGAGGATTGTTGGATCCCCTAGAACTGGAGTTTATAGACAGTTGTGAATTGCCATGTGGGTCCTGGGAATTGAACCTGGGTCCTCTGGTTAAGAGTAGCCAGTGCTCTTAACTTCTGAGCCATCTCTCCAGCCCAGTGGTAGAGTTTTTGTTACATTGAGAAAAACAAAAATCTTGGGACTGGTTGTGAACCTGGGTGGGTCCTCTGGAAGAGCAGCTAGTGCTCTTAATCATTAAGCTTTCCAGCTCTGGATTATGGATTTTTAAATATGTGATAATGACAAGCAGTGAAGTTAATAAGAAAAAGAACTAACTACTAAATGAATTATATGTAACAATGTAGATGAATCTCAAAAAACACATATTGAGAGAAAGATACCAGGCCAAAAAAAAAAATACACAAAATATTATCCCATTTATATGAAGTTCAGGAACAGATGAAACTATATAGTCGTTACAGTGGTTCTTTACATAGATGTTGACTAAAATTTAGCATGAGAGAAATTCCTAGCAAAACAGAAACATAGATGTTGATCTTGGTAGTGATCACAGTCAATATTCATATGAAAAAAAGTTAAGCTGAAAGGGTAAGTCTGTTCTCCTTAAAGGTGTGGGACCCCAGTGGGTCAACAACGCTTGAGTAACTGACCCCCATAGCCTGGAGCTTATGGGCAGCACAAACTGGATATTTTACACAAATAAAACAAAATGAGGACACAGAGTTGTCACAGGGTAGAGGGGTGGGCCTGGTAGGAGTTACAGGAGTGGGGGGGGAGATTAATAAAATATTTCTTTAAATTCATAAGTTGAGGCCCACAAGGTTACTCAGTGGTAATAGCACTTACCACATGATCTCCACACTCACACCATAGTACACATCACTCACCATAGCATGGACACCTGCATATATACACTGTATGTATACACATTAAAAACTTTTTTAAGTTTGAATGCAGCGCCACGAATTTTACTTGATATAAATTAACTTTCAACAAAGTAGTGTTTACAAAATAACACAAAATATGAAGCAAGTTGTGGTGTTTGGATGAGAATGGCCCCAATAGGCTCAGATGTTTGAACTATTTGGGATGGATTTGGGGTGTGTCCTTGTTGAAGGAAGTGTGTTACTGGGGGAGGATTTTGATGTTTCAAAGGACTCATGTGATTCTCAGTGCTCTCTCTCTCTTTCTGACTTGTGCTTGTGGGTCAAAATGTGAAGTCTCAGCCTTGCTGTTGCTCCACCATCGTGACCTCTAAAACTGGAAACCAAAGTAAATGATTTCTTTTATAAGTTGCTTTGGTTGAGCTGTTCTACACAGCAACAGAAAAGGAATTAAGACACAAGTATCAAGAGAAACTAACAAAAAGAATTCAAAGTGGCTACTCATGTTTATTGTTAATAATAATTTAAAAGCTTTTCATGTATTTGATTAAAAATAATATTAAGAAAAATTACCTCCCTCCAAGAGTAGAGAATGCTATTGTCAGTGCTCACTTACTACATGAAGAAAAGGAAAGAGAGAAAAAAAAGGAAAAACAAAGATAAGAAATTATTGCAATGTTTGATATTTTGGTGGCAGACTATTAATCAATGATTGGCATATGGCAAATTATTTTTAAATTTCTTTATTTATGTGCATTGGTGTTTTGCCTGCATGTATATCTGTTTGAAGGTGTTAGATCCACTGCAACTTGAGTTACACATAGTTGTAAGCTGCCATGTGGATGCTGGGCATTGAACCTGGGTCTTCTGGAAGAGCAGCAAGTACTCACAACTATTGAGCCCAGCAAATTCTATATTGCTGACTAAATAAATATTCCCCAAGAATCATAGCATTTTAAAAAAATTTTACTGAAGAATGTCATAAATAGCCAGGATCAAGGTGGGGGTCCCACCAGGGTATGTGACTGCTACTGAGTCCCTTCACCTCTGTAGGCATGAGAGGCTTCATCCTGAAAAGGTACAAGGTGGTATCATGTGTTCACTCCATCTACACTGCTGGAGTTCTGGCCCTTCTGTTCCAAACTCTCATATACCTCATATTTCCACCCACATTCCCCCTCATAACTTACCAGCTAAAGAGGTTTCACATAAAACATTTTCCAAGGAACTGTGTCTGCCTTGGCCAGCCTCCTTGAGTTTATCTGGATGATCTTTTGTGACATATTCCTCGACCCATTCTTTGCCATCCTTAGGCTGTCTCCACAGGGCAGGTGTGTGATGGCCCTTGGACTGGATCTCAGCTGAGAGAGAAGGCTTATTAAGGTTTTCATCTGCTTCTGGATTTGTTGGGTTCACTCCTGAAAAACAATGCCTGCTAGAAAGAACTTTTTTTTTAAGATTTTCGTTTTTATTACGTATACAGCCCGCATGCCAGAAGAGAGCACCAGATCTCATTGTAGATGGTTGTGAGCCACTATGTCACTGCTGGGAATTGAACTCGGGACCTCTAAAGAGAAGCCAGTGCTTGTAACTTCTGACTTATCTCTCTAGCCCTAAGAACTTTATTTTTTGAGAAAGAAAATAGTGTTTGTTACTAACTCTTAGCTAATACACTTAACTCAATGAAGGGTTAAAAATTTCCCAAACTACCTCTCTCTTTTTTTCTGGTCTATGTGTCTTCTGAATTTTTTTTTAACATAGATGTCACAAAATAAGGAAGTTTTTTTTTTTAAATCTCAGAGTGGTAGTGCATGCCTGTAATTAATTTGGGAGATGGAGGAAGGAGGATCAGTAATTGAATGTTATCCTTAGTTTGTAGAAAGTTCAGGGCCAGCCAGGCTACATACATGAGACTGTGACTCAATTGACTAGACTACTGACTAAAAAATATATAGCATAGTATGATTTAAAGCAACAAGTTTGACTCCGTGTATCTACATACTTTCAGGTAAACATAGATGTCAGCAGCACTGTTAGGAGGAAGAACATAAAGAAGATAGGGAAGAGTACCAAACACATCTGGGTAGTGGTGGGCATGTTTTGTTTGTTATTTAGTACCTTTATCCTATGGATGCTTAGTTGGAAGAAACAGAAAAAGGAAAGAATGGAGGGAAGATTAAATAATATATAAATTTTGGTGATTATCAATGAAGTAAATTTTAGATTAGACTATAAAGTATTGATGCAAGAAAAATTTATAGATGGATGGTAGTGGCACACACCCTTAGTCCCAGCACTTAGGAGGCAGAAACAGATGGGTCTTTGTGAGTTCGAGACCAGCCTGATTTAGGAGTAAATTCCAGGACAGGCTGCAAAGCTACAGAAAACCCTGTCTCAAAAAACATGAAAAAAAAATTGTTGAGACTTCAGCAGATGTTAGCTATTTAGTAATTAGAACAAGAAGGAATTAAAAATAATACTGATTTGTTCTTAAAAGTTACCAGCTCTCCTCATTCCATGATTTAAATGTGTCACTACTCCAGCACATGTGTAGGAATATAAGTGAAAACAATGCTCATTCTTGTCCAATACTATGATATGAATGTGAAAAAGGTCATGGACTGAAGGTGTGGTCCTTGACACAAGCAGTGGTCAGAGCAGAGTTTTATGGAAGTGGCTGGATAAGGAGGGTTCTACCTCACTAGTAGATTAATCCAACAACGGATTCAATTTTTAGACTATTGGGAGGTGATGAAACTATGAAAGGAAATTGGTTACTAGGGATATGCCCTAGTAAAGGGTACCTTATCCTCAGCTCCTTCCTATTATTCCGTCTGCTTCCTGGGTGCCATGAAGTAAACAACATCTTAAGCCACAGGCTTCCCATCATGCTGTTCTGTTTATCTAATGTCTGTGGCAACAAAGTGAGTTGGCCTTGGATTGAAACCTTTAAGACCAGGAGCTAAAATAAGTGTCTCTGACCTGAAGTGGTTTTTCTCAAGTATCTGTTAGAGTAAAGACTGATTAACATGTTTGAGTCCTTTCCTGTTTAGCAGTAGATGAGACAGTAGAGCAGGGAAGGTGCCTGGACCAGTTCATTGACTCAGCAGGAAAAGAGTTTGTCATGCAAGGCCAACAACCTGAGCTCAATTCCTAGAAACCATAAGGTGGAATGAGAGAACCAACTCCACACAGTTATCCTCTGACCTCCACACCTGTGCAATAGCATGGGAACATACATGCCATATGTGCATATCATAATAAAAACTTAAACCAAGAGATAGCACTTACCAGGACCCATCATTCCCTTCACATTGCCATCTCCTACATGAACAGATCTGGACTCTTGGGCTGCAGAGAAAGGAAAGATTAATTCAGCTTCCATTCTACCAAACGGATCTACATGGATCAAGCACCTTCTATGTCTCAGAACATGGACAGACTCACATACTTTATAGTTTCATGATCAATGAGAAAGACAGCAGGGGGGTGATACAGTACAGTGGGGTCAAAGCTAGTTTCTCAACTGTTAATGATACCCACTAAGAGATACCTCCTATAAACAGCTACCTCAAGAATCCAATAGGTGAGCTAGGTGGTAGAGACACATGCTTTTAATCCCAGCACTTGGAAGGCAGAAGCAGGCAGATCTCTGTGAGTTTGAGGCCAGCCTGGTCTATAGAGTGAGTTCCAGGACAGGATCCAAAGCTACACAGAAAAACCCTGTCTTGAGAAAGAAAGGAAAGAAGGGAGGGAGGGAGGGAGGCAGGGAAGGAGGAAGGAGAAGAAAGGAAGAAAGAGAAAGAAAGGAAGAAAGGAAGAAAGAAAGAAAGAAAGAAAGAAAGAAAGAAAGGAAGGAAGAAAGAAAGGAAGGAAGAAAGGAAGGAAGGAAGAAAGAAAGAAAGAAAGAAAGAAAGAAAGAAAGAAAGAAAGAAAGAAAGAGAAAGAAAGAGGAAGGAAGGGAGAGGAAAGATTGAGAGAGAGAAAAAGAATGAAAGAAAAAGTGATGGGAAATATTATTCTGTAAATATGTTTCTCATACTGGTTAATGAATAAAGCACTGTGGGACAATGGGAAAGCAAGATAGGCGGGGCTAGGAGACAAGGAGGAAAGAGGAAGTAGTTAGGAGGAATCAACATGGAGCACCCGGAGAGGTAGCATGCCAACGTCACTCTGGCCGGTAAGATGGGCCATGTGGAAATACTTAGAATAATAGAAATGGGTTAATCATTAAGACAAAGATAGCTGATAAACAATAATAGTACCTGGCCAACAGAATTGTATCAAATACAGAGCCTCGGCTTGTTATTTGGGGGCTGGCGTTGCAGCGGGACCAGGCAGACTGGTGGAACACATACACGCTACAGTTGGCGCCCAACATGGCTATAAGAACTTTCACTTAAAACTAATAAAAGCTTAAAAAATGTTTTAGAAACAAATGAACAAAGACAAGCAAGGCTTCTTGGTAGCAGCATTTTTCTCGGTTGGAGTTTGTTTGCTTTGAAGACAAAGATTGGCGAGGCTCCTTTAAGGGAGGTTTCCTGACTCAAAGCAGCAAAAAACGGCACTGATTTTAAAGAGCTCTGATAACAATTCATTGGTGTGTAAGAGAGCTGGCAATGGCAGTGATCATATCTCCAAGCATGCTTTTGGATGCAACGCAGACCAAGGCGGTGAGCACAGTTCTCACTGCTGGCAGTAAAATAGCCGCTGCCATCTTGGATAGACCGCAGCTAAAAGTGTGGCTTTAATTTTAGGAATGTTGTTGTTTAGCAGATAAAAGACTTGTGGCCAGAAAAAGATAAAAGATTTAAAGTAAGGACAAATTCACATTAAGAAAAAGTGCTAAAGGTTTACACTGTGTTCTAAAATAGATGTAGGCTTGGGAGATAAAAGAAATAAAATGATTTTAAAAAGATAGAGTGTGGCTGGGTGTGGTGGCACATGCCTTTAATCCCAGCACTCAGGAGACAGAGGCAAACAGATCTCTGTGATTTCAAAGTAAACCTGGTATGCAAAGTAAATTCCAGGACAGATAAAAGTTACACAAAGAAACCCTGTCTCGAAATATCTAAAAATAGAAGTAAAAAAAAAAAAATAGAGTAATATAAAAAAGCCACATAAAGATGGAAAGCACAGAGAAACTTTGGATATTGTACACTGTTCTGTTATCTTTAAATTGTTTGACTGCTGAGGAAATAATAACTACTGATAAAAAGAAATGCTGCTGAACTAATCCAATTTATATATTTTAAAAATGCTTTGACTCTAAAATTTAAGTTCAAGGACAAGTTACTGGGGAAAAGGATTTCTATTTTTGTTTCCACAGAAAATGAAAAGCTGTGAATTCCTTCCAGACTAATGTGGTTTGATCAGGCCAGACCCCCTGAAACAGAGTCCCAGGTGATCCAACATTCAAAACAGCTTGGACAAATCAGTCTTGCACACTATAGCCAGGATTTCTGCGTCTTCTTAGGATCCCCCATGACAGTGCCCCCTACCAACAGGAAACAGTTTGGAAAGAACAATGCCAAAATTCCCAAATATTGTTTATAAATGTTTGTTTTCATTTAAGTGGGCTTGGTTATAAATGGTTAATGACCACAACCAATCTTTTTAAAGGTAAAAAGGGAATTATGGTATAGATATGAGTGCTTTGTTTTGGAATGGACTTTCATTTATTGATAAAATTTAAGGTCAATTTTGTGATGTATATTTCTCCTCTTGTTTAGGTATTATGTTTATATAGCTCATTGAAAAATGTAATGTATAATTTAGTATAGATAATAGTTACCTATGATAGTTAAAACTTAGAGTTAAGTTAGTTAGGATTTCTAGATATGCAGAGATGTATTTGAGAAGAACAGGCATTCTTCAAACCTTTCAAAGACCTACAGAATATGGCATTTAAAATGGTTTAGGGTTTTTCTTGACAGTGAGGCACAACTGTTCCTGGCAACACCACCTGCGTCAAAAAGGAAGATGGACATCGAAGAAATGTGTTATGGAGTTTGCTTCTAATATGACAAGACTAGCCATTTGAGCAAGATACTTCTCTTGTCTAGATTGTTTGACTTTATGCTGTATAAACTGGACATGCAGGACCCACAGAAATGTGACTGCTGATACAAGATGGACAGTGCTCAGGGTTCCTGCTTCATGAAAGAGTCTGCCAGACACATTATGGCCTATGGGCTGAAGATGGAACATTACAGAAGAACTTCGGGTAACTGACCAGGCAGTGAGTTGCCTCTGTCATTTCTAGAGTTTATATATTATCCTTCTGTGGTCTTTGATGGAGTTGAAGACAGATAGTTATGGTTATAGTTTTCCTTAGTTAGGATTAAAGATAAGTTACATATAAGTCTTTGGACTCACAAAGATAGGATAGATGATGGAATATTTTCTTAAATCTTATAAAATGTTAATGAGCTAAATATTGTTAACTGTGATTCTTATTTGATAACTGTTGTATGGCATATTTTGCTATGTTAAGGTTAAAACCCTTCTTTTTATTTTAAACAGAAAAGAGGAGATGATGGGAGATGTTATTCTGTAAATATGTTTCTCATACTGGTTAATAAATAAAGCACGGTGGCCAATGGGAAAGCAAGATAGGCGGGGCTAGGAAACAAGGAGGAAAGAGGAAGTAGTTAGGAGGAGCCAGCTTGTAGAGCCAAAAGAGAGCAGATGCTGGCCCGCCGCTCTCCGATAAGATGACCACGTGGAAATACTTAGATAAGTAGAAATGGGTTAATCATTAAGAATGAGCTAACCGATAAGGAATTAGGAACTGGCAAACAGATTTATATCAAATACAGAGTCTCAGCGTGTTATTTGGGGCTGGCGCAGCCGTGGAACCAGGCAGGTTGGCGGAAAACATACACGCTACAAAAAGGACTCAATAGGCTAATACTCAAGGTTCTTCAAGTAGTAGTCAGCATACTGTAAGAGTCAATTTACTGTTTACCCATAATAGGGATGGCAGTGGTGATGACGATGACAGTGAATGGAGCAGATTGATGTTCAGTGGCTCTCTGCTCTGCTTACCTTTTCAATGGCTTCCATTTCAGTGTAAAAGCCCAAATCATTCTATGAGCACATAGTCCTAGAGCATTTCTCTGTACCCACACTTGCTACTTCCTTTTGAATTGTCCTTCCTACCACCACCCCATCCACTCTGCTTGAAACCATTGGTTTCTTGTTATTCTTCTGAGTATGTTAGATATGTTCCCATCAGGAGAGCAATGGGGTCATAGAAGCTACCTCTGCTAAGCTGCTGACTCTTCACTCAGATCCATAGGTGTCTGGTGGGTGAATGAAAACAGAGTTGAAGCCTGGTGTCCCTGCCTTCCTGTTGCATCTGTCTTCTTTGCTGCCTTAAACCCAGGTCAGATTCCTGTTCAACTCTGGGTATAGACATGATCATTTATTGAATGTCTGCTAAAATACGAAATGTATTTAATGTATTTAATGAATGTCAAAAATACATGGTGGTTTAGTCCAAAATTTACCTACTAAGCTCTGCTTGTCCTCCTTCAAGGCAGAGAGCATCAAGATAAGAGTCAGGTGTTTTCTAGGCTTATAGAGACATCAACAGACAATCAGCCACCAGCTTTTATAACACCCCATTCAGGACCACTGGAGTGGCCCCTAAAATTCCCCTGTAATTGCCATAAACCTGAAGGGGTTTTCTAGTGAGTACCCCAACTAACTCTCCTCCAGATTTTTTTTTCCTCTGAGGCACTTCACCTCCCCAGCTTATCAAAAGTTCCAGAAACAAGAAGCCATGCAGATAATCAATCTCTTTACCTCCAGCAAGACCCTCCAAACCAGACTACAATTTCTCCAAGACTGCTAGACTCTACACATGATCCCCACTGCCATCCTCTTGTGTTTTCCTCCATATTGTCCTAGAGCTATTGTTGGTTTTAAGGCAAGCCCTCGATGGGTGGTAGTGACACACGCCTTTAATCCCAGCACTTTTGAGGCAGGGGGAGGTGGATCTCTGTGACTTAGAGACCAGCCAGATCTACAGAGTAAGTTCCAGGACAGACTCCAAAGCTACACAGAGAAACCCTGTCTTGAAAAAATAGAAAAGGAGAGGAGAGGAGAGGAGAGGAGAGGAGAGAGGAGAGGAGAGGAGAGAGGAGAGGAGAGGAGAGGAGAGGAGAGGAGAGGAGAGGAGAGGAGAGGAGAGGAGAGGAGAAGAGAAGAGAAGAGAAGAGAAGAGAAGAGAAGAGAAGAGAAGAGAAGAGAAGAGAAGAGAAGAGAAGAGAAGAGAAGAGAAGAGAAAGGCTTTGGGTGATAACCCATCTTCAGACTCACTGAAATAAGACTCTTTTCCTACTTTATCACTGTTTGTCTCTCCGATTGGACTACTGAGACAAGTAGTACCCTGATATGGATAAACTAGTAAAGAAGAGACAGAGAGAGACAAATAGAGGGATGATCTTATGTCAAGGTCCAGAGGCCACAGACTATATTGAGACAGCAAGGCCTAAAGACTATTGGGGTAAGTGGACTATAGAGGTAGAAATAGAGACAACCAAAAAGAGAAAAGCAGAGGTTTACATATATAGTTAATACATGGCCTTGGAAACTGTACAAAGAAGTCCAGACTTGCAGGTGTCACACACAGAGGTAGGTGGATCTCTGTGAATTTGAGGCCAGCCTGGTCTACAGAGTGAGCTCCAGAACATCTAGGGCTACACAGGGAAACTCTGTCTTGAAAAAAAAATCAGAAGGATGAGGAAGAGAAGGAGAAGAAGGAGGAGAAAGAGGCGGAGAAGGAGGAGGAGGAGGAGGAGGAGGAGGAGGAGGAGGAGGAGGAGGAGGAGGAGGAGGAGGAGGAGGAGGAGGAGGAGGAGGGGAAATTTAGACTTTGATTCTGATAGCAGAAAACAAAAACAGAAATTTATGAGTAGGCAGAAAATAGAAAGAAAATCAAAGAAGCTCTGTGTCAGCCAACAAAAGAAAACATTTTGAGAAAGCAGGTATCAAATGTATCAGAAGACTATACATGGAAGGAGGGCTGGAGAGATGGCTCAATGGATAAAGACACTTGTCACCAAGGCTGACGACCTGAGAATCAATTCCCAGCAAGAGGGAATTGATTCTCAAAAAGTTGCCATCTGACATCAACATACTCACCCCAATAAATTAATAAATGGAGTCTTAATTTTTAAAAAAAATTCTATGGCACAAGAACAGGTAAGGAAACAGCTTTATTGGAGTTGTAAGGGTAAGTACCAATATTGAGATGGTTGAATACACAGGACATAATTAAGAAGAAATAGATGGTGGAACCTCATCATTCAAAAAAATCAACTTCTAGACTACCAATTTAAGTGGATCGTAAGTAGGGACAATGCCTAATATGTACAGCATATAAAAGAGGTTAGCTATCAGATTTTCTGAGCAAGAAGAGGGATTGGGAGTATAATTGCATTTTCAAAAATCTTCTTGAAGGCTAGAAGAGTTCAAAGGGCTTACTTAGCTCTGTAAAATGATATTTTCAGGGGCCGGGGAGATGGCTCAGCAGTTAGGAGCCTTGTTGCTTTTTCAGGGAAAAAGGTTCAATTCCCAGCACCCATATGGTGGTGCACAATCCCCCATAACTCCAGTTCCAGGGTATCCATCTGCTGCTGAACCCCACGAGCACCAGGTATGCCTGTGGTACACATACATGTTATCAAAACATTCATACACATAAAATAAAATAAAGCTGAAAAAAGTGTTATCTCATTTTTAAATGACATTTCAAACTTTTTAATTCTAATGTATATGAAAGAAAATTCATATCAGAGGATACACACCTGGAGGGTATCTTTTAAAATGAAGGACAGAGCTGGAGAGATGGCTCTGGGGTTAAGAGCACATACTACTCTTGCAGAGTACCTGAGTTCATTTCCCAGAACCCACATTGGGCACCATAAAACTGCTTATAATTCCAGATCTAGGGGGAATCTGATATCTCTTCTACACTTACATACACATACCCACATATGTGTATGTGTATATTGACACATATACATAATTTAACCTAATTAAAAATAAATATTTTTAAAAGAAAGAAAAGAAGGGATAGCCATTTGTCATAATAGCATCTAAGATGGTTCCCCAGTTGTCCTTACCCCTAGGCATCCCCATCCAGTGATTCCTTTCTGTAAGTGATGCTGGATTTTATGATTATCTTCTGAATAATAGAATATGGCAAGAAGGCAGAGCTGTTTCTTCCAAGAGTAGGTTATAAAAAGCTACAGCTTTTGTTTTAAGTATGCTGTTAGACTAATACCCTAGGCAGGGGGGCAGGGTTAGCCAGGTGCCATGTTAGAATGCCCATATTACAGGGACTGCCACACCATGTGGGTAGTCTGAAAGATGTCCTCTGAGTACAGCCCTCATATGACAACAGCTGTGGCCAGCACTTTGATGGCAACCTACCTCATGACAGATGTAAGTAAGTAGTACCCAGGTCAATTGTGCACTCAGAGAAACTGAGGTAATGAATGTTTGCTGCTTGAAGCTACTGAATTTGGGGATAACCGACAACAATCACACCACTGTATTACTAAAAAAGGATAAACCAAATTTTCTGAGGGTTTTACACTTTAACCCTGAATTGTAATCTGAGCTACCACCAACTGTATGCATGATGTCTTAGGAAAGACAACATTCCAAAATTTCTGCAGCAGTGGGAAGAACAAGGAGAGAAGGAGAGGTTGCCAGTGAGCAGAAGATCATTAAAATCCAGCCTGTGAGATGGCTCAGAACAGAAAAGTACTTGTCACACAAGCCTCATGACTTGAATTTGATCTGAAATTCATGGTGGAAAGAGAAGCACAGTCAAAAGTTGTGCACTAGCCTCCATACTCATGCTGTGGTACCTATTCACTTGCAGTCATACAAAATAATAATAGTAATAATAATAATAATAAGTAAAAAACTTTAAATAAATAAATGTATCATAGAACCAAGAAAACATAGACCATTGGTGGACTGAACAGATGGACTGAACAACTGTTCTCCAGGCTGCATTCACTGGCTACTAAAAGAAGTACTCATACATACAAGCAAAAGGCCAATAATCAAGCAACTCTGTACTCAGAAGTTCACCAAGTGAAAGCCTCTTGCCCTAGGATTCAAGGTTCAATTATTCATAACACACTCACTGTCTATGAATCAGTAAAGCAAGTTCTTCCTGGGCTGTGAGGATAGAAAATCATCAACCCTACTGTTGAGGTGTTTACACTTGATTGAAAAAAATCATTGAGTCTACCTTTTGAGGACTTCTTAAGACCAAAACAAGAAGAGGGAGATTCAAACAATTTTGAATTTTGAAATTCAAATGAATTTCTACATTCATTTTTTTAATGTGGGTGCTTTGTTGGACACTCTCGAGAATATAATAATGTAGCAAGTTTCAATTTGTTTTATTTTTCCTAATTTGAGCATAGGTACAGAATCACAACCCTTGAAAACCAACTCCTTTGGTGCTGCCAGCCTGCCATCTTGTGTCGTATTTCTCACAGTCATGAAGTGATTGGTGACTGCTTCAGCCTACATACAGCACTAGCCTGGCTTTTCCAGAGAAACATAGATACTGAATTACACTACCAGTAAATAACATTTTAGAGTAACTTTTTAAATATCTAGTTCTCTCATGGTTGTATAGTATTGATTACACTAAATTATTTTTCATCTAATTGACACTTAGAAGAAGCCAAATTAGTATTTTCCGCAAAACAAAAACATTTAAAAATGGGAAGTCTCTCAGGAACCAGAGGTCATCTGATGCCTTCCAAAGTCTAGATAACCAGGAAAGTTCTGGGCAATGGGGCAGTATTTTATTTTCTTCTGAGAAGGATGCAAGATGTGAGTCCATTCCCACTTTTCTCAAGCCCTAAGAATCGGGAAGAAAGAAGTGTGGTTAATTCCCCATGGTTTATAAGCTGTACCTTTTTCATAGGTCTGAGAAGGCAAAATGTTGGTGAACTCCTCACTGGGGAGACCAGACTCAGAGACATTGATAGAGCGGAAGGGGCTTCCTTGTGCTTGTGCAGGCGCAGATGCAGGTCCGGCCTGTGCGCCATGCTCTTCCTTTTGGGCTTTCCTAGCAAAGGAGACAACAGAAAGGATGTTTTGGTTCTTAACACCCAGTAGATTAGAGGGAAGATCAGTTCAGGATCATGTCAGAGAATGAGAGGTTTTTTGTTTGTTTGCTTGCTTGTTTTGTTTTTTAATGTGTTGCCAAGACATACACAGGTTGAACCATATAAATATTTCTTTTACAAATTATAAATGGTTCAACTATTGATAAATCACTTCTAATTGTAATGTTTTCATTCTTATTTTTCTATTACTGGCTTCCCTATCACCAGGATATTTGGTTTTGCTTTGATGTTTGTTTTTGTCACTGGGTCTCACTATGTATCCCTAGACAGTCTGGGGCTTGCTAAGTTGACCCTTGCTCTGTAGATCCTCCTGCCTCTGCTATCTGCTAGGATTAAAGGCATGGTCACCATGCCTGGCTTTCATCAGGGTCTTTAAAGTTTGCAGTGTTGGATACTTGCTTGGGATGATTTACACTCACTTAACAACTCAACGCCAAGTACCAAAAAAAAAAAAAACAGTAGCATGCAAGGGCACATAGGCAGCATATAGGCACATATATGTGGGTATGTGTTCATGCATGTGTCAGCCTAGACTTGAAGTTGTGAATTGTCCTCCATCACCCTCTACCTTATTTCATTGACGCAGGATCTTTCAATCAAACCCAAAGCTCACCAATATGACTAGTCTCACTAGCTAGATTACACCTCCACATAACATTTATGTGGGTCCTGAAAACATATACTCTGAAACTCAAAAGGCCTTATGGATACATGACAAATGTGCAGTGTGTGGGTATACATGCCCATTTGCCTGCAAAGGCCAGAAAAGGGTGTCAGATTCCCTGAAGTTGGAGTTACAAGCATTTGGGAAACCTGATATGGTGTTGGGAATTGAACTCTGGTCCTCTGTAAGAGCAACCAATGCTCTTGACCACTGGGCCATTTCTCCAGCCCCAGTATTAACCAACTTCATCTCTTCATCTCTTACAGCTTCATCTCTTCTAACACAGGTTGATCTATGCTGCTCAGGAGCCCAGTCCTTATGTGCTAATGGCTGGAAGTTTTCTTAGGGCCTCTGGGCAAGAGCCATTGTTTACCGGTTTGCCTGAGGTAAATGTTCTCAAGATACTCACTTGGCTTTAACCTTTCGAGATTCTCTTCTCTTCTCTTGTTGAAGCTGTTCGATTTTCTGCTGCATTTCTTCTTGTTTGGAAGTGATGGCCTGAATCATGGACATTGCATTGCTCAGCTCTTCCTACAACAAGAATTGCCACATTTTAGACGGGCACATGGGTGTAGCAGTTTGAATGTAATTGGCCCCCATAAGCTCACAGGGAGTGGACTGTTAGGAGATGAAGCATCATAGGAGTAAGTATGGCCTCACTGTGGAGGCCAGCTTTATTCTCAAGCCATGGCCAGTATTTCAGACCACTTCCTGTTGCCTGCTTCTTCTTCACCCTCAGCTCCTTCTCCAGCACTGTCTACCTGCCTGTTGTTATGTTTTGTCATGATGATAATGAACTAAACCTCTGAAACTGTAAACCACCCCACTTAAATATTTTCCTTTATAAGAGCTGATGTGGTTATGGTGTCTCTTCACAGCAACAGAAACTGTAACTAAGACAACGGGGTAAGAGAACATATATCAGCATCCCATTGCTTTTACCTGGTGCATGCTTTGGAGCGAACAGGGAATAAGAGATGAAGTTTGCTTTTATTGGGGCCTCTAATTCTAACACATAGCTCAGAAACTGAAAACCATGAGACAGATACTGTCCCATGATGACTAACAAATGGCATAGAGGGAAAGTTCTTACCCTGGGTTGCTACAAGAAAAGGCAATTGCATGCCCTGCTTTTGATATTCCTTCATCGTGGAAATAAAGGAGGCTCCCACCTTGAAGTAGTTTAATGAATTCTTCATCTCAGTGACTTTCTCTTCCATGGAACATCTGCAGCTCTTGACCTTCTCCTCCAAAGCATATTCTCCATGTTGGATGCGTGTCAGCTCCTGCATTGCTTCTGTGAAGCCAGTTTTCAGTTCCGAGGCCAAGGCCTGCAACTAAATAATCCAGGAAGCATGAACCAGACTTTCTGTGAATTATTATAAATGGCACTATTTCCTTTTCTTTGAGAAAACAAGTTCTTGTAAATCTCAGATACTTCATTTATCCAACTCTGGAATCTTTTAGGTGACTCGCCCCATTTGTCCAGGGAAAAGGTCATCTATACAGTGTGCATTGAAGCTTGACAAGTGACAACAAAATGAGGCCTTGGTTCACAAATACTCATGAATGCTGCCACTGTTAAAGAGCCCTTGACATAAGAATGAGGCAAACTTAAACCAGATGGTGGTAGCACACACCATTAATCCCAACACATGGGAGGCAGAGGCAGTGGATCTCTGTCAGTTCAAAGTCAGCCTGGTCTACAGAGTGAGTCCCAGGACAGATAGGACTACACAAGCCTATCTCAAAAAGAAACAAAAAAAGAAAATGAGGCTTACTTGGAAAATAACATATGTATGTAAAAAGGCAATCCTGATCCAGCACCTAAATTCTGTGAGAGAAATTCAGTTATTTCCCCCTAAAGAAGTAAAAAACTAAGACAGGGGCTGAAGAACTGGCTCAGTGGTTAAGAGAATTTAACTCTGTTCTGGAAGACCCAAGTTCAGTTTCCAGCACTCATGTCAGGTAGTTCACAACTATCTGTAACTCTAACTGCAGGAGATCTGATACCTTCTGACTTTCAAAAGCAGTTGCATACACATGTGTACATACAATCACACAGACACATACACAAACAACAAAAATAACAAAAAAAAACTTTTTAAAAAGTAGAGTAATAAATATTAGTAAGAATTTCTTTGAAAATAAAAAGGTAGGTTTTTCTTCCTTGAGTCTTGATACCTGCCTCTGCCTCCTGAGTGCTGGGATTACTGGTGTGTGTCACCACCGCCTGGTGGTAATAGCATTTTTAACAATGGGCTTTGATGTGAGTCATTTTCAGTAGTCAAGCCAGAGCATGTGGGGAGAACAATCTCTGCACATGTACTGATTAAACACCATGAGAGAGATCAATTTTGGAGTCAAGTAGGGTACAAATCCTAGCTTTCTCGAACAAGGATGAAGAACATAGGCAAAATGGCTAACCTCTGGGTAGAAGTTTGTTATCCATCATTATAATAATGACACCTATTTCACGGGGCTGTATTGAGTATGAAATAAGTAAATGTAGATCGGGAGCCTCCCACAAACATGCTTGGTTCAAAGCTGCTCCAAGTTTCTTATTCATTTCTTCTCTAAGTGGTAAATCAGAAAGGTAAACTCAAACAGAACTGTGGAGAGAAGGGTGCACTTCTAAAGATTTGTTTTATTTACAGAGCAAATGTAAAAAATAAGTTACTCAACAGACACTAAATTAAGGTAACAGTAAGATAACATTGTTGTCTTGATTTTCATGATTCAATTGGACAAAGAACTCTTAGATCCACATCTCTCTTCCAAACAGAAATATTCAGAAAGCTTATTCTATAATTTAAAATAGTATGTCTGGAGAGATGACTCAGTCAGTAAGAGCACT
The DNA here is from genome assembly GCA_030556225.1 of Cricetiscus sungorus. NCBI lineage: Eukaryota > Metazoa > Chordata > Mammalia > Rodentia > Cricetidae > Cricetiscus > Cricetiscus sungorus. The sequence goes on from JANBXA010000641.1 coordinate 33,651,328, forward strand.
ACTTCTGCAGAGTTCAGTTTGGCTGCCAGCACCCACACCAAGCAGCTCACAAGTGCCTCTAAGTCCATCTCCTGGAGATCAGAAGCCCTCTTCTAGCCTGCTCTGGCACTGTGCTCATACACACAAATCCACATTCAGACATGTACATATTCACATAATTTAACAATAAGACTATTTTCTACTATAAGAAGCTGAAAGCAAAGCACAGGCCCTGTGACAATCTACACATTTGTCTGTGCATGTGCATACTTCTAGACATTTCCAAAACCAATTTATCCAAAATGATCCCAAGCTGTTCTGCTATCCTCCACTATGGCTTAGTGTCGTATACCACATCTCTTAAATACAGATGTTTGGGTTCTATGTTTTCTTTTTTTTTTTTTTTTTTTTTTTTGGAGGGGAGCTGTACTGGGAGTTGAACTCAGGACCTCTGGAAGAACAGCCAGTACTCTTAACCTCTGAGCAATCTCCCAGCCCCAAGGGTTCTATTGTTTTCATGAGTGGCTTCTTCTGGGACTGGAAATAAGGAGAAATAAGAGGAACCAAAAGTGATTGTTCTAAGGAGAATAATTAGAGCCTATGAAGCAGCTGGAGATTGGAAACCGGGGAGTACCACCATTGATCTACTTTTCATTCTAATCATTTTTAATAGTTATGATTACTGTGTGTCAGGGATGGGGGAGTGTATGCACACATGTGGAAGTCAGATGACAATACTGTGGAGTTGGTTCTCTCCTTCCACCTTTACATGGGTTACAAACATTAAACTCAGGCTTGGGCAGCACCTTTACCCACTGAGCCACCTCACCAAACATTTTTTTCATTAGAAACAATCTTTGTAATGTCAAAGCAAAACCCTCAGACTTTAAAACTGGAAGGAGGCAGTCTGGTGTTCATTGCAGTGCTCTGAAAGGGTCCTGTTCCTGCCTTGGGGTGGGGGTGGGGGAAGAAGTATACTAAAAGAAGGCACTATGCAGTAGACACATAGGTCGTTATCACTGATTCCCCCAGGTGGATTTGTGTTTTTTCCCACAAGCCAAATGACAATAGCAGTCAACACAAAAGTCTGCTCTCAGTTAAAAGTTAAAAATCAGGGGGCTGGAGAGACAGCTTAGAGGATAAGAGCACTGACAATTCTTCCAGAGGTCCTTAGTTCAATTCCCAGCAACCACATGGTGGCTCACAACCATCTGTAATAAGATCTGGTGACCTCTTCTGGTGTGTAGGTATACATGCAGGCAGAACACTGTATACATAATAAATAAATCTTTTTTTTTTTTTTTAAGTTAAAAACCAAACACATTCTTTAATGGCCATTAGGGACTCTGGGAATTCCATAACTGTTTTGAACTCTCAGCACACTTCCTCCCCATGTGCTCCAGTGAAATAGCCTGTAGCCTTTCTGCCTCTAAGCAGCCTCTCAATCCAGACCATCCTAGGAGGGGAAGCAGTGTGAGTACAGTATGTGGCTGAGATGAGGAGTCACATGTGAGATGCCTGGCTTTTAAAGTCATCTTTAGTTAGGGGCAGACTGGCCTTGCATACCACCTTAACCTTATGAATAAAACAACTTGGAAGACACTTCTTCAGCTCTGATATGACAGGCCAAGGCCCACCCCAAGGATTAGAATTGAGTCAGTCTACCTTGTTCTCCAGAGAATTAAACACATTCCTCATCTCGTTGATCTTTTCATGAGGCTGATCTAGAGAAGTTACAATCCCTCCATCCTACAGCTGGACATGGGTTTCTGCTGGAGGCAGGTGTAAGGTAGACTTGAACTTCAAAGATGCCCACAGAGGGCATCTTAGGTTTAGAAATGGGAGAAGAATCTGAATTCTTCCTACTTCCTGCTTTAATTTCCATATCTCAGTTTTTCTTCTTCCTTCCTTCCTTTCACTCTTTCTTTCTTCCTTCCTTCCTTTCACTCTTCCTTCCTTCCTTTCTTCTTTCTTCCTTCCTTTCTTTTTTCTCTTTAAGTTTCTTAATAACTCTTTGTAAGATGATTCTAATAGGTGTCTCCCTTTTTTTCCATCAAACTTCTCTTGTGCTTCACACTAAATTTTCAGGAATTCCAACTTGGATTTTACACACCCTTCTCATTTCTTCCCAACAGATTACCAACGTTGGGAGCTACTATGAGGCAGACTCAAGGAGCTTTGCTGTGTTTTAGGTATTTTGTGAACTCCTAAATGTCAAGTTTGGGAAACTTCCACAAGTCATGTGAAATTTCTATAATCCCTGAGCAAGATCCCAAATGTGTTGGGGTCCCACATGATGCCAAGATAGTTGTTTTATTTTTTCCTTTAACCAAACTGCCAAGGAAACCTGTCTTTTTGTTTTTGTTTTTTCACTTTTTCTATCAACCTCCATCATCCAGTTTTAGGTCTCTTTATTGATCTCCAAAGATGCTGTGTTTGACCAGGCATTGTGACACATACCTTTAATCCAAGCATGTCCTGGTTCCAGGACAACCAGGGCTACACACAGAGAAACTCTGTCTCAAAAAAGACACTGTGTTTAAAACACAAACTAATCAGCCAGTAATTTAATTCTGAGAAGAAATGTCCATATCCCTTTGCCGCTGTTCCTATGGAAGCTGAACTACAGGTCCATTTATGGGACCTGCTGAACATGAGGTAAAGCTGCTATGCAAACATTTCTCTTACTGACTCTGAAGACACTGCTGGCCTGGAAAAGCTAACCACTTTGGTATTGTGACTTTCCTCAATGCAGAAAATATTGATGTCTAACAAGGCTGTATAAATTCCATTGATCTTCAACAATACACAATTAATTCCCATAGTTTGTTTGAGATATGGCCTTATATTGTATCTCAGATTAGTCTGAAACTCACTGTGTAGTCAGGTTGGTCTTAAACTTGCTGTGATCCTCCTGTCTCCATCTCCTAAAGACTGGGATAACAGACATGCTAGGGTAACACCATTAACCCGGCCCATAGTTATTCAATTAAAGGTCATTTCTACAGACAACTTATTTCTTTAAACTTCCTTTGTGGCAACATGGGAAGACAGAAAGTCATTGGGACAGGGAAAGGAGAGGGAGCTGCCCATTGCAGAATCTGCTTGAAGTCTATGGTCAACTGAGAAGCAAGCATTCCAGTATTGTTACTGTTTGCTTCAAAGGTGGTTGACAAAGAGATGATACTTATAACAATAAAAGAGGCCTGAGGCTGGATAGATAGCCCAGAGACTCAGAATAGAATCAAACATAACTGGTTTTTTGAAAAGTCAATGAAATGATCCCTAATAATATTCTGTTATACTCATAGATCGATGCCTAGCCCAATCATCATCAGAGAGGCTTTATTCAGCAACTGATGGAAGCAGTTGAAGAGACCCACAGTCAAACATAAAGCAGAGCTTGGGGAACCCCATTGAAGAAGGGTAGAAAGGTTATAGGATCCAGAGGGGTCAAAGATACCCCACAGACTCAACTAAGCAGGGTTCACAGAGGTTCATGGACTGAAGCATCAAGCACAGGGCCTGTATGGGTTTGAACTAGGACCTCTGTATATATATGTTACGGTTGTATAGCTTGGTGTTTTTGTAGAAACTTTACTATGGTGGTTTGAAAAAAAATGGCTCTCAAGGAAAGTGGTACTATTAGGAGGTGTGGCTTTGTTGGAGTATATGTGGTACTGTTGAAGGAAGTGTGTCTCAGTTCACTTTCTGTTAGCTACAAATCAAGATGTAGAATTCTCAGCTCCTTCTCCAGCATCATGCCTGTTGCATGCCACCCACCATGAAGATAAAGGGCTAAACCTCTGAACTGTAAGGTAACCCAATGAAATGTTTTCCCTTATAGGAGTTGCCATGGTCATGGTGACTCTTCACAGCAATAGTAACCCTAACTAAAACACATACTTTGGGGTTTGTCATACTTTCTTCCTGAGCACCTATCTCTAAGCCTGAACCTTAAAAACTATGTCATAGTCTTTTTCACTGAACTACAGCTCTATCCCACACTGGCTTTTCCTGAAATTCTTTTTCCATGGTGTGATCAAGGATCACAGTTATACCTGAAGAAGTTCCTGAAAAGAACTTTTTGGGTGTCTGAGGGAGATAATTGGAGCTATGTGTCTCTCTCCCCCTGACACTGATATTTCTATTCCAGAGAAAAATAGACAATTTTGAAAAGTGAGAATTGACCTAACTCTTATTATTTTAACATGTCATTAACATCCATATTTCTGTCTGTTACAGTACATTAACAAAGATATTCATAGGCTAAGATTATATAATAGAGATCTCCCTTTTTGCCCCTCATTTTTTGTTTCTCCTAGATTCCTGTTTGTTTGGGTTGGGTAAGGGTTTTAAAACAGAACCTCAGGTCTGCTGCTTATACTCCTTCCTAGATTGTTTGTTCTGGTGACACAAGGTCTCATGTGACCCAGACTGGCCTTAAACTTGGTCCTCCTGCCTTTGACTTCCCCAGATTTCTATGTGCTGGCATTTAAAAGTCTGTGCCACTATCCACTATATCCAGCTTGACTTTTCCCCACTTAACCTTTTAAGAAACATTTAAAGTTTGTTTTGATTAAACTACAAATCTCAACACTATCTCCCACCAGACTGAATGACTGTGTCAAACCCTTTAGCATAAAACAATATGCACACCTTCCAGATCATCACTCACTGTCCAACTACTATTTACTGACTACGAATTATATGTCAAGTACTGTGGTTTATGCTGACAGTACCTAGAGCAAAGCTTGGAATTAACACACCTGGGAAATGTTCTTTGAAAACAAAGATGGGCCAGGCATTGGTGGCACATGCCTTTAATCCCAGCACTTGGAAGGCAGAGGCAAGTAGATCTCTGTGAATTCCAGGCCAGCCTGGTCTACACAGCTAGTTCTAGGGCAGCCAAGGCTACATAGAGAAACCCTGTCATAAATAACAACAAAGAAATGGGTCATCAAGGTACAGTAGAGACCATATAGACCAAAAGTTCTTTCCCAGCTTCAAGCACTCCATTGTGAACAGATGCACTTGGATTTGTGACACAGTGAGATAATGAGGCCATCCCCTCTGCAGCTAAATTTAGCGAACATCAAGGGAGTGACCCACATATCTATAATAGATTTCAAATCATACCTGACTCTAAAGAGGCACTCATGCAAAGGCCATAGGCAGGTCAGAGGAGAACTTGGGTGAGCATGGAAGGCATCTAGAAGCCTAGGACTAGTGAGGTATCACATCAGCATTGAGGAGACCTACTTCCACCCCAGGCTCTGCTCAAGCTGGCCATCCTGTCAGAAGTAGACTTTCTTAGTAGGTCACTGTCCAGTGATTGGCTTGTCCTTGGGTATGTCTTGTAGTTAACAATCCATCTCTGCCCTACTGAATTATATCAATGCCTTCATTGTAGCCTTTTCAAATGAGTCATTTGTCAATGTATCGATGTATTTTCAAGGTTGTAGACATTCAAGAACAAACAAACAAGGAAGCCTATTTCATCTGTTTAATTTCCCATTAGGCTAAGCAGCAGATTTTGCACATAACTATTCACCAAATATGAATGGCATTGAAAGGAGGCTGTTTCTTTTGCTCCTTCCCATTGCTGGTCTAAGAGCAACACAGCTAACAACGTTTTCTCTCCTGCTGTTGGTTCACTCTAGTTAGGCCCACATCAATCAACTCTTGCAGAATGCTTCTGGGAGCTAGCTGTTGAATTGCCTTTACCAGCATTTAAACTCAACTAATTTAAATATTTCACCTGAGCTGTCTGCTCCACTGGACTCCTGTCTTCCTGCTTGAAAGGGCCTAAGAACCCAACTTAAGAAACTGGTGGGATAGTGCAGTAGGTGGAGGTGTTTGCCTCTGAAGCCAGACAATTTGAGTTCTATCCCAGAGACTCACATCATAGGAGAGAAGTGACTGCCACACATATACTGCACACAGACACACATAGACATATACTAATAAGTAAATAAACAAATGTTAAAAAATAAAGAAACTTCCTCCACCCCCAGACCTACTAAGTTTTGCAGTTTTTTTCTAGTGTTTTCCAGATAACAGTGTTAAGTCCAAAGAGAAACACAAACCTCAAACTGCTTTTACAAGACAAAATATGGCAGTGTAAATACCTGTAATTGCTAAGGACAGAACTTTGATTCAATTTCTGGTTGGAATATAGAAGCCAAATAAATTCTATTTTTGGAATTGGGGCAGCCTGCTAGAATGCTTGTCGTGTTGTCTTTGTAAAGAATCTAATTATTGCCATCATTTAAAATTAATTTAATTATTTTCCCTGTCACCATACTTGAATTTGTAATGCTAACACTCTTAATCCTCAGTTCTCCTTGAGGGAGCTGGGGGGGTGTAATTAAGAAAAACATCACAAAAGGTCTCACTATATAACCTAGGCTAGGCCTGAACTTGTTAAACTTGTGTCTTAGGGTTCCCAGTGTTAGGAGTTATGGTGTGCTCCACCACACCTGACTGAGAAAAGGTAGCTTTTCCTGGGTCCTCTCTGATGACAATGCCATCCATTGCCTGGTGTGATGACCACAGTGACAGTGGTGTAGGCAAGAAGAGTAGAGCAGGTGTGGGGTATGGGGTATGTTTCACAGAGTAACTTTTCCTATGACAACCAGTTCTCTCAAAGGAATAATGTGAGTGGCCTTTGCCCTACCTGTCCCTTGGCCTTGTTAAGAGAACAAATGTCAGGACACATGTGGAAGGACCTATGTGTTAAAAATTTCTGTGCATGAAGGACAGTCACCATTATTCACATGACGGTATTCACAATAGCGTATTTGTTGTTACCTGGTAAATCTGTGTGGAAGGGCTATTCACCGGCATATGTTCATTCTCTCCTGCAGGAAGAAAGAGTCTTGTTCAATCACCATAACTATCTCTGTGTCTGTCCTACTCTCACTGGATTCATGGAGGGAATAAACACATTAGAGGATTCTCTAATTGTGCCTGAATGACAAGAACCAGATGATTCTAGAACAAAACAAAACAAAATACTCCAATGGCCAAACTATGCCTACCAGACAAAATTATCATAGTAGAAAACCCTTTCTTGCCACAAAAGAGAAGATTCTTTGCCAAACTCAGTGATTGGCAGTCGTTAATCACTGAGGATGTCTCCCTCACATTCTTAAGGATGACTGAAGTTTACTTGAGCTGACATCTGCTCTTTGCCAGGGTTACAGTTGATAGTAATTGTCAACTCTTCACTTTGGACTCAAACTTCTGGGGACATTTGTGGGTGACTGCCTAGATTAGGGTTGGCCTCTGAAGATGACTTCTCAGGATTGTCTTGGTTAAGTTAATTCTTAAGGAAAGACTCATGCTAATTCAGGGCAGCACCATTCCCTGAGTGGAGTGGAAATCTTGAACTGTATACAATGAAGAGTGATGGCTTGATAATTAAGAGCCCTTGCTGCTCTTGCAGACGACACAGGTTTGGTTCTCAGCACCCGTATGATTGCTCACAGCCATCTCTAACTCCTGTCCTGGGGGATATAATACCCTCTTCTGACCTCTGCAGGCACCAAGCATACATGTGGTGCACAAATATGTATGCAGGCAAAACACTCATACACATTAAAAAGAAAAAAATAATTTTTTAAAGAAAATGGAGAGGGTAAGCTGCAGGCAAGCACTAATGTTCTGCTCTCTGCTTTTATGTGTGGCTGTCATGTAACTGGTTCTCTCAGGCACCTCCTGTCATGACTTCCCTGCCATAATCAACTGGAACCTGGAATTATGAGCAAACAAGGCTCCCTCAGATTGCTTTGGTCAGAGTATTATATAACAGCAACAGGAAAAGGAGATAAGTCAGTCGTGTAGGTGCCTGGCTATAATGTACTGATCTCAGGAAGAAACATAAAATGTTCCTACTTCTAGCTCTCTACGATCATTGCCAAATTTCTGCCCTCTGCCCTCACCTCACTGCCACGATCAGCAGAGGGACTCTTGCCCAACTAGGCAGGAGGGCTGATGGAAAGGAATTGTCAGTGGAAAGTTTCTGGAAGATTATAGACAGAAAGAAAACTATTGCCGTTACTGGAGTCTGGAGCCACAGGGAAACACGGGATTGATGGAGCAGGCTGTAAAAATCACTTACAACTCAGGGGAAAACCAGGTTTGCTTAGAAACTATCAGAGTATTTTGCTGCTACTCCCATAGAGATCATGTTGCGCAAGCAACTCTCATGAAACTCCTGCCTGCAAGCTTTTGGCTGCATGCATGTGCATGTATTTTTCTCCTTAGACATAGTGGTATGGAAAGCCATACTTAGAGGAGCCAGATGCCATATGGTAAAGTCATAACTAATATATTACTTCAGTCTAGACCTTATACCTGGTAGCGGCTGTCTCTATTAAATCCCAATGGCTTGAGATTACCAAACCTCCTGATACAAGCTTGAATAAGGACAATTTAGCTCATTTTATACTATGTCCAAACAGATAGCAAGAATTAAGACTGAAGTGAATAGACGAGGACCTCAGGCCTAAATTTGACACTTTGTAGTTGTCACCTAATTGCCCTATGACTGTTTTCTCCATTAGAAACAATAACAGTGAAATATATATATATATGTATATATATATATATGTATATATATATATATATATATATACATTGCTTCTGCTAGTAAACAATGAAAAGGGAATCCACTTGTTCTTCTAGGAGGGTCTAGAAGGTGCTGGGTATCTATTAGAGTAATGGACCTTATTCAACATGTCCTGAGGCAGTTCTAAGTCATTGAGGCAAAAGGAGAAAGACTCAAGTCATGTTACATCAATGGCATTTTTTGCATTCCAGCAAGTCTGTGTTTTTCAAAGTCTCCAAGGTGATGATGAGAAAATAATAATTGGAAACAGTGACAAGACAGATTAACTCCTGCATTTCCTGAACCCTCAGATCAAAAGCAAGATGAAGATCTGACCTTGCTTTGTTTTGTTTTTTTCCATGGTGCCTGCTGCTTTTCTCCTCCAGCTCACTCTTCAGCATTGCATCATCCTTGTCCTGGATCCAGCCACCTCCCCTTCCATGCACCTGCCAATCAAAGAATAAAGGATATCTGGTAGTACTGCTGAAGATACTAGACTAATTTTTATGGGTTAGCTTTTAAATAACATGCACAGCTGAAAGCTAAACAATTTCAGAAGAATAAATTACTAAATTGAGTATTGAGTAAACCTCCAGTCAGATGCTAGAGAATGGTTCAGCAGTTAAGAGCACTGGCTGCTCTTCTAGAAGACCCAGGTTCAATTCCCAGCACTCACATGACAGCACAAAACTGTCTGTAACTCCAGTTCTAGGGAATCCAACATCCTCACATAGACATGCATGCAGGCAAAACACCAATGCACATAAAATAAAAATAAATAATTTTTAAAAAGAAAAACTTAGCTGGGTGTGGTGGCACACACCTTTAAATCCCAGCACTCAGTGGGCAGAGGCAGGAGGATCTCTACTGTGCAACAATCTTTGTACACTTTGTATTAATCTCATTGGTTAATAAAAAGATGACTGGCCAAGGGTTTTCAGGGCAGAGAGAATGCTGGGGAGAAGATGGGTGGAGTCTGAGGAGATGCAAGGAAACACAGATGAAGCTGATTAACATGCTGTGTTGAAAGAAGGTACCACCAAGTGGCTGAGAGAGTGGACAAGTAATACAGGTTCATTTAAGTTGTAAGAGGTAGCTAAAAAGCAAGCCTGAGCTATTGGCCAAGCATTTATAATTAATATTAAGTCCCTGTGTGGTTATTTGGGAAACAGCTTGTGGGACAAAAGTTCTCCTACAAATTTCTATGAGTTTGAGGCCAGCTTGGTCTACAAAGTGAGTTCCAGAGTAGCCAGGGTTACATTGAGAAACCCTGTCTAGAAAACAAACAAACAAAAAACTTAAAGTCAGATATTTTAATTTGTTATAATTGGGGAGGGGTACATACCATGAAGTGAACAGAGGATGACTTATGGAGTCAGGCTCTGTAAGTGACATGAGCCAGTCAAAGATGGCCCTGAAGGAAAGTCATGGGTGAGTCCTGAGTTGTTTACAAAAAAAAATGACTGGTTGCCTTGATGGAACCAGATGAGGTCACTGCATGAACAGCTTCTGTTCACTAGGTAAAGCGTAGGGAGCCTAGGTGTGTGATAGGCTGACCTTTAAAACCACTGGCTGGCTGTTTTCCCACTCTGTGTTTTTTTTTCTTTCTTTCTTTCCTTCTTCCTTTCTTTAAAATATGTTTGCTATGGGACAATAAATGAGTTCTTGCTTCTACACTACCCACTGCTTCTGACTGTCTCTGGGATTCTGGGAGGCTGGGAAATGGGTCAGCAGTACACTTCCCTTTCCTTTGACCCAGCTCAGCTTTCCTTTGACCCTACATCCGGTGCATAAAGGACCTAAGTCTTGGCCAAGGCTAAGGGGTCTCTGAGAGTAAGTGAGACCCTCATTATATGTAACTCTATTTTCAGTAAGAAGGGAGAAGGGGAAGGACAGAAGTCCGCCAAAGATGAGACACAGGATGGATGGGTCAAACCATCCACCTCAGATAACTCCAGATCCTTGCCTTACACTCCCAGGAGCAAGGAGGCTGAGTCCTCCCATACTGCCCTCAGGGACCTGGACTCCTATGATCGACCAGACAATGGCAAGTCGAGACCTGGATGCCCAGTTATGTGGAGGCATACCCAATCAAGGAGGGATGGGAATGCCTAGGACCCCCCCACACCAAGCCTACCCAATAAACTTGGACCCTGGGCCAAGCAGGCCTCTAGACTGGTATCCTTGGGAGGCCAAGGATCTTAAAGAGCTCTACAAAGGCCGAGGCAGAAGATGGGTCTAATCCCCCTTGGGCACAAACCCTGTTACAGGACATTACCTATTATCCGTGTGTCCTCAAGGACTAGCTGGATGTGGCTAAGGCAGTCCTCCCTAGTTCTCAATTTATCAAATGGTGTACCTTTTTTAAGCAGGAATGTAGGGTGTGAGCTGAGGCAAATAGGCAAGCTAACCTGTAATCCCTATTACCTATGCTATGCTGTTGGGAACGGGAGATGGTTACTCCACTGGGGTCCAGCAAGCAGAAGTCCCTGGATCGTATCGAGATCAGGTGAGGCAGTCTAGGTTGAATGCCTGGGCTAAACTAGATGATGGGCCTACTGAGTCTCCCATAGCTAGGGTGAGGCAGAAGCTCAGCAAACCTTTGCCAAAGTTTATAGACAGGATTCAACAGAGTGTTTAGCGCAAGCTGCCACTAGGAGACCTCAGAGAACAGTTTATCAAACTGCTGGTATGGGAAGGGATGAATGGGGACCATAGAATGCCCTACATGGGATTAAAAGACAGTTCCCTGAGCAGATGGCTGGTAGCCTCCCAACACATAGGTACCCAGTCTCTGGCCCTGGCCTTACAGGCACAGACAACCACCATGATGGAGGTTATCGCCCAGGCAACCCAGAGTCAAGGGTCCTTGACACCACCTGGAAAAGGGACATGCTTTAGAAATGGGCAGGAGGGACATTTTAAAAGAGACTGTCTTCAACAATTCCCCCAACAGGCCAGGAGGAGCTAAGTCCCCCCCCCTCGGTGCAGGAAGGGATAACATAAGAAGGAGGACTGTAGATCAAAATTTGACCTGGAGGGGAAGCCTTTAAACTAGAGGAGGGGCAGCCTCCAGCCCAATTAAAAAAGGAGGAAGCCTCTCTAAAGGTAGGATTGGAAGGCCTCATACCCGACAACACATGCCCACTGGACTGACCCCTTGATTAAGTTTCACTATCTGGTAGACACCGGGGCAGACAGGACAGTGTGTTCCAGGAGGAGACAGTATCTTCCACCTGGGAGCTTGCACATGGGCCCTTGGTTTTGGGGGTGGGAGGTAACTCCCAATCAAGAGAAACAGTGGCCTCAATGCACTGGACCAGCCCAGACAGGGCCCAAGGAAAGATATGACCACCCTTAGTGGTCAAAGGCCTTACTGACAATTTGCTGAGACAGGACATGCTGGGTCAAATGAACACTGTTGTGACCACAGATCATCAGGCTTTTTATGAGGAAGAGAATGAAGCACAAAAGGTAGGAAAGGACCTCAAGATGGGTCACAAAGAAGGATTTTTTCAACCTTCACAACTACAGGGGGGAGCCTAAGAGGTCTATCTGGGTATACCCCAATCACAGGGGCCACTGCCCCCCGAGTGACGCCTATCAGATGGCCACTGAAAGCCCATATGTGTGGAGCAGTGCCTAAGCTGCTAGCACTCCATCAGCTAGTGGGTGAACAATTAAGGCTGGGACGTATTTGTCCTTCTTTGAGCCCTGGTGTTTGTAATTCAAAAGGCACATGCTCTAAGATTTGCCAAGATAAATATGAGGATGGAACTGGTGGACACCTCCTTAAGGGTCATGCCCTGGACCACTGCTATTCCCACAGAATATACATTTATGGTAATTTATATTAAAGATTGTTTCTTTTTTTATATTGATACATCCAGAGGATTGTGATAAATTTGCTTTCTCTGTTCCTTCACTTAATTATTCCAAACCTGATCAACATTTTGAATGGGTAGTGCTACCACAGGGAATGGCTAATAGCCTGGCTTACTGTCAGCAGTATCTTGCTACTCTCTTAAGGCCTATGCTAAGTCAAAGGATTCAATAATATATGCTTATATAGATGATTTAATTTTGGGACATTGGGATCCAGCATATCTGGAGGGCTTTGTGACACGGGTGCTCCAATTGCTTTAAAAAAGTGGAGGGCTTTACTGTGGCCCCAGAAAAGGTTCAAAAGGTGACCCCCTTCAAAGTTTTTGGGTCGCATCTCATGCTGACACAGGCTAACCCACTTAAGGAGGCACCTGAGTCTATGACACTAACCCAGCTCTAGTGCATACTGGGGAATATTAATTGACTTAGATCCTGGGTGTCAATCCCCACGAAGACCTGGAGCATCTATATGCCCTGCTAAAGGACAAGGCGCCTTATGACAGTATAACTGTGACAAAGGAACAACGCAAGGTGCTCCTTGTCTTTCAAAAAGTCTTGCACAATGTTGGAAGCTGTCTCTGTGTGGCTGCAATTGGAACCAGCTGAGCAGCCCCAAGTTTGTACCTGGGTGGGGGTGTGTGGATGAGGGAAAGGTTAACTATAGACAGACACAGAATAAAAGTCAGGAGGGTAGATTCAGATTTAAAAAAGAGCCATTTTTTCAGTATTTGGGACATATGGTACCCAGACAAGGGGCTGAGTATGGGGGACAGAAGAGATGGACACCACAAAGAAATAGACACCATGGGTGTATGAATATAAAGAGAGCACTCGGATAAAAGAAGTAATGTATGGTGAGTGAACATCAGGAGTAAAACTGTATATAATCGTAGATATGAAACAGGAAAATATTAGTCAGATGATAAAGAAGTGAAATGTGGTGAGTTAGCCTCTGGAGTAAAAATGCATATAATTGTAGATATGAAACAGAGAAATATTAGCCAGATGATAAAGAAGTGAGTGAGTTAACCTCGAGGGTAAAAATGTATATAATTAGACATATGAGACAGAGAAATATTAGTCAGATGATTGTATATTTACTTGGGTATATTTTAATAACCAGGAGAGCTGGAGTAAAGCAGAAGCAAGTACAGACATGTTTAGAATTTGTAAGTTTTGTAAGGATCCTTCCCCCTTGCAGAAGTCACTGCCGCCCCAGCTGTCTCAGAGCTGCACCGGGGAAGCAAAAGTGCAGCCCCACATACGCACTAGGTCAGCAGGTTGTTGACCTTTCAAGAATTGGCAGTCATAGAGGAGCCACAGTAGGCCAGCCCAGGCCCAGAGAGCAAAGGCAAGATAAGGCCAGGCCTAGTCTAGAAGCCTGCAGCCTTAGGAGCTGCTGCTATGAGTGATGATCAGCCAAGTGTCATTAATGCAGCCCATCAGAAACTGTTTTAAGACCTTATTATAAGGTCCCTATACCAAACAGCAAGTTGAATGGTTATTAATGGTTATTTCAAAACAATGATTCATGGGCAATTGATTTTGCTCAATTTTTGGGAAAAATTGATAATCATTTCCAGCTCATAGACTGTTGCAACTTGTGCTAATGCATCCTTTTATATTACCTAAAATTGTAAGGAGTAATCCTGTAAAAAAATGCTATGTTGGTTTTTACTGATGATTCTTCTAGTGGAAAAAGCAGCATATGTTATTGATGGCAAAGAGTATGTAATACAGGCAACTCTAGCTTCAGCTCAGATAGTTGAGTTACAAGCTGTTTCAACAGTTTTTCAGCTTCTAATTAATGATTCATTTAATTTATATACTGATAGTCATTATGTTTTTAAAGCTCTTCAAGTTATAGAGACAGTTCCATATATTGGAACTAGTAGTAATCAGGTTAAAATACTGTTTGAGCAAATTCAGAGTGCCATTCCTCAAAGGAAGTCACCATGCTTTGTGGGTCATATAAAAGCTCATTCAAACATTCCGTCCCATTGGCTGAAGGGAACAAATCAGCAGATAGATTAACACAAATGGTTGCTTTATCTCAGGTACAAACTTGGGGCAGCTGGGCTGGTTCCGATTGCAGCCGCAGAAAGACAGCCTCAGACAGGACAAATGCTCTCTAAGGAGGTATGGGGTGACTAGGCCCTTGTCCCTCTGGCTATTTGCTGGAGCCTCTTTGATTACAATGGTTCTAACCCAGGAGGAGGAACCATTGGAATGGATCCATATGTCTTTGGAAGGAATATCCCAGGTCTACTCTCAGGCAGATCAGCTCACTGACACCATCATAAAGGGGAAGACCCAGGCCCAGAGACACTATGGGTTAGACACCTATAGCATTGTCTTCCCCTTCCAGGTGGCAGATGTTGGATGGCTTGCTCGAGCTAACACCTACCTTGCTCTTGCCTTAGAAGGATTTATGTGGAGTATTGATTGCCACTATGGGCCATCCAAATGGGATCCTCTTTTACAGACTACCCCTTAAGATGCCTTCCTTGTTTCCATCCGAGCCCATCTGGGATGCCATTTGCATCTTCACTAATGGGGGCCCAGCAGGCTCTGCCTACATTGCATTTAGGGGCTATCAAGCAACACAAAGCCACCAAAGACTTCAATCCTGCCAGGGTTCTGCCCAATATAAGGAAATGCTGGTCATGACGCTGGCATTACAGGACATCTCTAAGTCTTGCAATCTTTTTTCAGATAGTCTCTATGTGATAAACTTACTTCCCCATATCCCTCGGGTACATATTACGTTAGATAATAACCCTATATCCCCCCTCATGTTGGCTCTTAAGGCACTTTTAGAGGGTCGGGAAGCATCAATTTACCTTCAACACCTTCGGGGGCATTCTGGTCTCCCAGGGTTCCTGACAAAGGGCAGATAAACTGGTGACAACCCTTGAGGCACTAACCCTAAAGTAAGCCACCCAATTGCATGATGTGACCCGTGTCACTGGAGGGGACTACATGATAGATTCCCAATGATTCTTATAAAAGAATTGCACCTGTAAATCATGTCAACCGTACCTAAGAGCTCCCCCTCTACAGCAACCAGAAGTTAACCCCAGAGGCCCTCTGGCAAACTGATATTACTCATTTTCCAGCTTTTGGCAAATAGAAGTATGTTTTTGTCTCCATGGACACTTATTCGGGAGACTATTGGGCCACTGCACACACAGGAGAGAAAACCAAACATGTTCAAGCACATTTCCTCCAATGTTTCCCAACCCTAGGATTACCCACACAGGTTAAGACTGATAATGGCCCTTGCTTTGCCAGTAATTCCATGGTAGAATTTTTCAATAGATGGCACATGAAACATACTGTCCCTGCAACCCTCAGGTTTCTACAAACAATTGTAGAAAGAAACCAATGCCTTAAAGAACAACTTTTAAAATAAAAAGAGGAAATCAGCCCCCATTTACAACTATAAATGGCTTTTTTACTATTAATATTTGAATTTTTCTAAGACAGCAACCGAATCTATGTTCCAAAACACTGGGGCCACCTAAACCCCAAACCCCAAGTTAAGGTCAAATGGAAAGACCCTCTAACATCCCAATGGAGGGGCCCAGACCCATTAATTATAATGGGAAGAGGATTTGTATGTGTCTTCCCCATAGG
Organism: Cricetiscus sungorus; assembly: GCA_030556225.1. NCBI lineage: Eukaryota > Metazoa > Chordata > Mammalia > Rodentia > Cricetidae > Cricetiscus > Cricetiscus sungorus. Next base: position 33,667,445 of record JANBXA010000641.1, read on the forward strand.
GGAGGAAGCACTCATCTGGCTTCCGGCCAGAAATCTAAAATTCCTGCCTATTCCCACAATGCAAGACCAAGAACAGGATGACCAACAAGGAAAGGAAGCAACAATGGTGGTCAAGGCTTGTCCTCTGAAATAAAAGGACCAATACAAGGATACCTTAAACCCTTGGGAAGCATAAAAATTACAGATGATGTCCCGCTTCCTGGCCACTCTGACCCTCCTGCTGCCGATGTTGACTGCTCCAGTGACCACCCAGCAGAACCCTCATCATCCAAAAGATGATGTGGATGGTGATCAATGGTGCCAATGGAGATGTCCTCAACAGCATCACAAATGAGGCATTCCCCCCAGACCTGGTGGCCCACGCTCTTCTTTGACCTCTGTGACCTGGCTCAAGGACCTTGGGATGTAGGAGACTGCACTTCTCTTCATCAAGGACATTCCAAATGTGGAGGATTGTGGGGATGCCATCTGCCCCACATATTGGACCCCCAATCCCCAGGCAGCTCACAAGTTCTCAATAGGGCGGCCTTATGGGACACTAACATTCACATAAGCCCGGGGAGCAATCGAACAGCAATGAACATATCCAAATGTGGTGAGGTGTTTGGTTTTGAGACAGGGTTTCTCTGTATAGCCCTGGGTGTCCTGAAACTGGCTATGTACATCAGGCTGGTCTTGAACTCTGCCTCCCGAGTGCTGGGATTAAAGGTGTGAACCACTACAACCTGGCAATATGGTAGTTTTTAATATGTTACATTCTCCTTTTGATCCAGCCCATTAATTAAGAATTACTGGCTTTATTAACAAATTCCTGTTTAGGAAAATTATATCAATAAGGAAAACCTGATTAAAGAAAGAAGGGCAATAAACCAATTTCACCATTTTCAGCATCTGGTAGTTCCTTTGTTCCCACAAGAAGTTTAACAAATGTGAGCTGCCTGTTGTGACCACTGGGCATGAAGCTGCAAGTTCAGAATGCAATCTAACACAAATGAGTAGAGAACTCTCACCTTGGGCCTCACTTAGCCATTCTACATATCCTCCTTTCAGTATTTTAACCCTTTCTTGTCTTTAATGAATTCCTCCACCTCATGAGCTTCCCACTACAAAGACTGAAGATGCCAGGTTCTTCCAGTCTCCCACATCTCGGGGTTGATGGACACATGGCATAGAGCATAACTTTTTTTATTTTTCCTTCACAGACAGGGTCTCATGTATTCAGACTGGCCTCAAACAAGGTGACCTTCAAGTTCTGATCCTCTAGCCTCTACTTCCTGAATGCTGGATTCCAAGCATGTGCCAGTATACCCAGGTTTTGCTTGGGGTATTTTGGTTTTATTTATTTGTTTGTTTTAGTGCTATAGATTGAACCCAGGGCCTTAGGCAAACACTCTACTGACTCCCACTATTTTTTTTTAATATTGTTAGGTTTAATTCCTCTGCTATTGGAGGTGGGGGGTCTTGAAATACGTAAAAACAAATTATTATGGATAATCTACATCTGAGGATTTAATTTTCTAACCTGTAACTAACTGGAAACAGGCAAACAAAAACTCCATGTCCTAAGTAAAAGGAAAACATGTGTATTTCAGAGCTACAGTGTCAGAAAGCTCACAAATACACATCTGTGTGACCACTGATTACAAGATACATAAAAAGTGTTTGATTAATAGAAGTCAGAAATCTTGTTTTAGTTAACTACAAAAGCAAAAGTAGCTACACACACACAAAATAAAACAAAAACAAAAAACAAAAAACTTGGAGGCACAAAAAGTGAACCCTGAGAGTTCAAGAGCAACCTGTGTCATGGTGCCACTGGGGACATGGACAGCCTTTCATTTGACCAAGGACATGCTGCCAGAACAGCACCCAGAAGAACAGGCCCCAGCTGCCAAGAAATATAATAGGCATGTGGAAGACTGCAAGCTCTACCTAGATGATGGCATGGGGCATGGTGACTACCTGAATCTACCTGGCTGTTCATAGCAATAGAGGGATCCATAGTACAAATGGGACTACTTAGACCCAAAGCTGAACAGGGAGAAACAAATGCACTGGGATATAGACATGTAAATCAGGAATCATATAGGCACATCCACTACACCTGTTTCATGGGATGTCATGTATAAATGGCTGGTTTTGTAACCTTTATGATTCCCATGTTCTGGGTGGTGGAGACTTTCCCTCCTACCAGCCTATGGGGCTGTACCTAGAATGAGGCAGCAACCCTACCAAAAAACTGCAGTCAATGGTTCACTATGAGATCTGAGGAGGCTTCATGAGGTTCTGTGCCCTTTAAACTTAGACTCCCTTGATGGGAAATGTCATTCTGTAAATATATTTCTCTTATTGGTTAATGAATAATGCACTGTTGGCCAATAGGACAGCAAGATAGGCAGGACTAGGAGACTAGGAAGAGAGAGGAAGTGAGTTATTTGGGCCTGGTAAGGTGGTGGAACCCAACCGGAGGGAAAAAACAGCTCTTAACAAAATGGTGCCAAAAGTGAACCTGAGAATTTCCATTTAAAAGTTGACAAAAGCTTAAAAAGGGATTTCAGAAACAAGAGAACAGAGACAAGCAAGGCTTCTTGGTAGCAGCATTTTTTTGATTGTACTCTGTTTTGCTAGAGACAAGCAGGAATTTGCATGGCTCCTTTAAGGGAGGTTTCCTGACTCGGCATAAGTAGCTAAAAAACTGCAAGGCTTTTAAGAAGCACTGCTAACAACTGAATGGTGTGTATCAGAGCTGGCAATGGCAGTGACCACATCTCCAAGCCGGCAGCATGCTGCTGGATGGCAGCGTAGACCAAGGCAGTGAGCACAGCTCTCAGTTCTGGCAGTAAAGATACCCGCCGCCATCTTGGATAGACCGTGGCTAAAACAGCTGTGGATTTCATTTTAGCAATGTTGTTTACCAGATAAAAGACTTGTGGCCAGAAAAAGATAAAGATTTACAGTAAAGACTGATTCAGATAAGAAAAACCTCCAGAGGTTTACAGAGTGTTTTAAAATATACATAAGCTTGGGAGAGTAAAAGAAACAGGATACAATGGTTTAAAAAAGAAAAAAGGAAGTAGAGTAACTGGGAGTGGTGGCATACGCCTATAATCCCAGCACTCAGGAAACAGAAGCAGGCAGATCTCTGTGATTTCAAAGTAAACCTGGTATACAGAGTTAACTCCAGGACAGATAAAAGTTATACAGAGAAACCCTGTCTCGAAAAATGAAAAAATAGAAGTAGAAAAAATAGAGTAATAAAAAAGCCACATAAAAATGGAAAGCACAGAGAGAATTTGGATACTGTACGGGTATTATATTGTACTTGTATCATTTGACTGCTGAGGAAATAACAACTGTTAAAAGAAAAGCTGCTGGATTAATTCAATTTATATATTTTAAAAATGCTTTGACTTCAAAATTTAAATATAAGGACAAGTTACTGGGGAAAAGGGTCTCTATTTTTGTTTCCACAGAAAATGAAAAGCTGTGGATTTCTTCCAGACTAATGTGGTTTGATCAAGCAAGACCACCTGAAACAGTATCCCAGGTGATCCAACATTCAAAACAGCTGGAGCAAGGCAACTTGCAAACCACTACAGCCGAGATTTCTGCATCTTCTTAGGATCCAAATGACAGCGCCCCCTACCAGCAGGAAACAGTTTGGAAAGAACGACACCCAAATTCCCAAATATTTTCTATAAATGTTTGTTTTCATTTAAATGGGGTTGGTTATAAATGGTTAACGATCACAACCAATCTCTTTAAAGGTAAAATGGGCATTATGGTATAGGTATGAACATGTTGTTTTAAAATGGATTTTCATTTATTGATATTTTGTGATATGTATATTTCTCCTCTTGTTTAGGTATTGTGTTTATATAGCTCATTTAAAAATGTATGATAGTTACCTATGATAGTCAAAACTTAAAGTGAAGTTATTATATTTTCAAGATGTATTTGAGGTAGATAAATATTCTTCAGACCTTTCAAAGACCTACAGAATATAGCATTTAAAATGGTTTAGAGTTTTTCTTGACAGTGAGACATAACTGCTCCTGGCAACACCACCTGAGTCAGAAAGGAAGATGGTCATCAAAGAAACTCATTATGGAGTTTGCTTCCAATATGTCAAGACTAACCATTTGAACAAGATACTGCTCTTGTCTGAACTGTTCGACTTTATGCTGTATAAACTGAACATGCAGGACCCACAGGAAAGTGACTGCTGATACAAGATGGACATTGCTACAAGGTTTTGCTTTATGGAAAAGTCTTCCAGACAGTCTACAGGACACAGAGAAAATTGACTGACAAACTGCCATCACAGGTGGACAGTTTAAAGTTTCCTGCTTTGCTGAGGAGTATGCCAGACACACTATGGCCTATAGGCTGAAGATGGAACATTACAGAACTTTGAATAACTGTCCAGATAGTGAGAGATCTCTGTTATTTATAGAGTTTATAAATTATCCTTCTGTGGTCTTTGAAGGAGTTGAAGACAGATAGTTATGGTTAGTTTTCCTTAGTGAGGATCAAAGACAAGTTACATATAGTACTTTAGACTCACAAAGATAGAATAGACGATAGAATTTTTTCTTTAAATCTTACTAAATGTTAATGTACTAAATATTGTTAACTGTGATTCTTATTTGATAACTGTTGTATGATATATTTTACTATGCTAAGGTTAAAACCCTTCTTTTTAATTTAGACAGAAAAGAGGAGATGATGGGAGATGTCATTCTGTAAATATGTTTCTCTTATTGGTTAATTATTAAAGCACTGTTTGCCAATAGGAAAGCAAGATAGGTGGAACTAGGAGACTAGGAGGAGAGAGGAAGTAGAAGGCAGGAGATGGAGGACGGAGAGAGAAGAATGCCAGCCCCTCTCTCCAGTAAGATAAGACCACGTGGAAGTATTTAGATTAATAGAAAGGGGTTAATATTTAAGACAGGGCTAGCTGATAAAAAACTAATAACTGGCCAACAGAATTTTATCTAATACAGTGTCTCTGTGTGTTATCTGGGGCTGGTGCGGCATTGGGTCCTGACTGGCAAGGAAGAAACCTACTCATAATAAAACTCCCTTATTCCTTAAACTTAGTGAAACCCCCAATAAAACTTAGTGCTGTGTGGGGGAGGTGGTGGCATATGCCTTTAATCCCAGCACTCAGGAGACAGTGGCAGGCAGATCTCTGTAAATTTGAGGCCAGCCTGGTCTACAGAGAGAGTTCCAGGACATCATCCAAAGCCACAGAAAAACCCTGTCACAAAGGAAAAGGCAAAACAAAACTCAGTGCTGTGGTTAAGAAAAAAACAAAACTTGGAAAGTACAATGAGAACACATATAATGCCTCTACTTAAACAGTTGCCGTTTTTGCTTCTATTATCTGACAATCTTTTGTGTCAGTAACCTAGGATTTCTTAGCTACTGTTTCCTCTTACCTTGTAGCATGGAATTTTATCTCATTTTATTATTGGATTACTATTATTAATTCCATATTTTTATTATGCTGATTTCCTCCTGAATCCCTACTGACATCCATCTCTGCTATTCTTCATGCCTTTCTCTGTCGTCAGGAGAACATGTCTAGATGTATGTGTGTGTACTCATGTGTGTGATGAGGCTACCTTTGAAGACTTGCTTTCTACCTTTCTGTACATTACTTTTCTCACTTACTGAATAACAATGATATCTCTAGACTTACTATTAGTTTATGTCTGAGAAAATACCTTTATTGACTGCTTGCTACTCCATGGCTTGAATAAACTATGGTGATCATTCCTACATTTGGTAGGCACCCCCTTTATTTCCATTATTTTGCCACTGCAATCAGCTCCCTGAGAAAAGCCTCAGTGCACAGAGACTACATGCTGGTGGATTTAAGATTCATTTTGCTTTATGTTTCTATGTCTGTGGGAATGTAAGCCATGTGTGTGCATATGAAAACCAAAGGAAGGTGTCATATCACCTGGAGTTGGAGTTATAGGCAGTTATAAGCAGTCTAGCATGAGTGCTGTGACCCAACCAACTCACAACCTCAGGAAGAGCAGCAAGCAATCTTAACAGATGTGGGCACCTTTTCTTTTGCATTAGTCTAGCCAATAGGAAACTTAACAATTTTTAATTCTTGTCAGTCAGGCAGGTGGGAGACAAGTGCTCTTTCAGTTACTTCTGCTTACTGCCAATGGCTGAACATTTCTGTATGTGCTTACTAGTGGGTTAGCTTTATCACTCTGTAAATTATCTGTTCCTCTGAGTTAATAATTATCTATTCCTCTGGTCATTTGATTTTTACATATAAGATAGTAAGAAATGTTATATAATATAATCACATGCTATATTGTTATCATCTATTTTTTAATTATTTTTATTTTATTTCACCTGTATGTGTGTTTTGCCTGTATGTATGTCTGGATAGCACATGTGTGCAAGATCATGGAGGCAAGAAGGGGGTGTGGAATCCCCTGGAACTGGAGTTACAGACAATTGTAAGCAGCCACATAGGTGCTTGGAATCAAACCAAGGCTCTCCACATGTAAAGATTGTACCTGCACAGGTTAAGGCAACCATCTTATCCCTTCATGGAACTGGAATTTCAATTTCTGTAACATATTAAATTCCCATATACACTGACATCTATTGTAGTCTCTTTCTTCTGTGTGTGTATGTGTGTGTGTGTGTGTGTGTGTGTGTGTGTGTGTGTGTGTGTGTGTGTGTATGCATGTATCCTTGTACTCTATGTATCTATCTATCTACCTACCTATCTATCTACAACCTGTGGTTGTAGATAGTCTTTTGTGTGTTAAAAAAAAAAACATTTGGTAAGGGGTTGGAGAGATGGCTCAGTGGTTAAGAGAACTGTCTGCTCTCCCACAGGACCTGAGTTCAAATCCCAGCACCCACATGGCAGCTAACTCCAAGATCTGACACTCTCACAAAGACATATGTGCAGGCAAAACACAAATGCACATAAAATAAATATAAATAAATAAAAAATATTTGAAGAAATGGATCAGAGGTTAAGAGCACTTGCTGCTTTCCTACACCCACATCAGGTGGCTCACAACCATAGGTAACTCCAGCTCCAGGAAATTTGGTGCCTATGGCCTCTGCTGGCACCAGTATTCACCTGCTCATACATGCCTGCGCACGCATGCACGCACGCGCGCCTATAATAGTTATGTATAATTAAAAATAATAAAAATAAATTTTTAGAAATTATTTGTTGAGATAAGCTATTATTTTTTATAACTTGCTTTTCCTGGTCTTCTTTTTACCATATAAGCAAGTAATTTAAAAAAAAAAATGGAAGTTCTCGTTGGAATATATCATATTTTTAATTTAATTGGGAGAATTAGAATGTTCTTTTGCCAAATTTTATCCAAGCTACTTGTGGTGGCATACTCTTTAGTCCCAGCACTCAGAAGGCAGAGACAAGCAGATCTCTATGAGTTCAAGGCCGACCTGGTCTATATAGAAAGTTGCAGACCAGCTGAGGCTACATAGTAAAACCCTGTCACAAACAAACAAAATCTTATTCAAGAGCATTGCAGTTCTTTCAATTTGCACAGATTATGTTTCAGGTTTTTCAATAATACTTCAAAACTTTCTTGTTTTAAATTCTGTACTATTTTTTAAAGGTTTTTTGGTTTCTTGAGATGGGATTTCACAATGTAGCCAGGGATGACCTGGAACCTAGTACATAGCATATTTATTCTGCCCTCAGACTCATGGTATCCCTCCTGCCTCAATCTCCTATGTGCTGGCATTACAAGTATGAGCCACCATGCCTGGCCAACGTCCTGGAATTTTTCTAAGGTTTATTTATTTTAATTTTATGTAGATGTGTATTTTTTTCATGTATGCATATGTATTACATTTGTGCCTGATGCTCAAAGAGTTTAGAAGAGGGTGTCAGATCCCCTGGAAATGGAGTTACAATTGGTTCTGAACTTCCAGAGGGGGTTAGGAACCAAACCCAGGTCCTCTAAAAGAACAACAACTGCTCTTACATTTACTGAGCCATCATTCCACTCCTAAAGATCCTGTACTTCTAAGTGAAATTTAAATTTTCTATACTTGCATTGCTATCAATATTGTAACTGGCATTTTCCCCATTTTTTACAGATAGCTGGTTGTGTAGTCTCTATTTTTGTATATATTTACTTTTGCGTTCACTTATCATACTGAATTTCTTATGCCCCTAGCCAGTCTACATTCCCTTTAACTTCTTTTTATAGCATCTCCACAATTGCAGTGCTTGCCTTTAAAACACCTGTGAGGGAACACTGCTAAGGTTTTAGGAAGCATCTGTAGATCCCTTGGTCATGCTGATCTCTATATAAAGCAATGGTTTCCACCTTATACTCTTTGAGATCTCCAGAATTGATCTCTGTCCATAGTTCTCTGTCTATGTCTCTCTGTCTGTTGTGTATATGTCTTTGTGTGGATGCATATGTCTATGTATGAGTGTGTGAGTGCCAAGACAAAGACAGGAGAAGCTACTCCTCCTCTATCACTGTCCTTGAAACTAGAGCTCCTGCTTTTATGCTAGGCTGGCAGCTAGCAAGCCCCAGAGATCTGTCTCTACCCACTACCATACTAGATTACAGTCTTGGGTGTCTACACCCAGCTCATTACAAGAGTCTTTGTGGTTGTTCAACAAGCATTCTTAACAAGTGACCCATCTTTCTCAAACTCATATGTAGCTGGAGGTGCCCTCAAACTTCTGATTCCCAGCCTTTAGCTCTCAAGGGCTGGGATTATAGGCATGGCCACCATATCTAGTTCATGTAGTCCTGAGCACTAAACTTGGGTCTTTTCTGTAATCAAGGGACTCTACCAGCTGAGCTACAGGTCCAGATCCACCAGGTTTTCCTGAATACTTTGGGGGCTGAGCAGAAGTGGGAACATTCCCGGTCCCACTTCCCATGTCTCCCACCCATCTGTGTGTTTGTTTGATTCAGATATGGTAATTTTGGGGAAAGAGTTTCTTTTTAAATCTGTTTCTACTGCTGTTCAAAAGCAAAGATTCTAAAATTGTAAATACAGAGAAACAAAAACATGAAAACTTGTACCTAAAAAGGGACAGCCATAGTTTTATGAAATTAACTTGAAAATTGCATAGTAAAATTAGCAGGGAGCTGAAGAAGACAAGAGGCTCTCCTGGCTCTCCTGGCCCTCCCCCAGAGTGACCTAGAATGTACACCCTTCTCTCCGCACATACACGTAAGATTTCAAACACCCAGGCTTGCCTATTACTTTCCAATTACTGCTGGAACCAAAATGGATTTTTTTGACACTTCAGGGAATTGAAATTAATTGAAAGCAGACTTCAGTTAATTTCCATTTCAGTGTCCTTTATTGAATAGGTCTTTAGTGTATATTTCTAATTTAATAGACTGAGAATTTTTGTGTTGGGAGAAGGGTGCCAAGGAAATATTTCCCCTGAAACCAAAGTTTCATCAGAACAAAGCCTGCAAACATGATCAAAAAGGAAAGTCTATATAATCTTTGTGATGTCCAACAACTGCCTAAAATATTGTGGAAACTTTGTTACTGGTTTTTTTTTTTTTTTTCCTCTATCATCTAAAAGCAACATCAACATCTCTTGATGACAATGACACTGGCTTGTATGTGCATTGTAACTTCAAAGTGGAGTTGGGGACATTGTATTTGATCACCAGTGGGCACAGTGTATGGCCACTTATTTCACACAGACTGAGACACACCTGGGAGCATTGAATACTTTCCCTAACTACACATAAAGTAGAGCTAACCGTGGTGGTTAGTTTTCTAGTCTGTGTTTAAGTGCTTCATGTCACAACATTTGGGAGCACAGAAATACCTAGACTGTCATTTTAAAAAGTATATATAACCCTAATACTGCAAAATTAGTAAGTTTTTAAAAAGAAAAAAACATTTATTCCTTTGTGGACTCAATAAATACTTGATTTTTGTTGCTGTTGGGTTTTAAGAGAAAAGATCTTGATATGGAGGTCTGGCTGGCCTGGAATTCAGCATGTAGCCCACATTGGTATCAAACTTAGATCAACCCTCCCAAGTACCTTTTAGCTCTTTGAATAAGCAGATTGAATAGGATGATTTTTTTTTTAAAATCTGACAAGTGTGATGAGGGAAAAAGAAATAATGGGGGGGGGATGGAGAAGTGGTTCAATGTTAAGAACACTGGCTGCTCTTCCAGGGGTCCTGAGTTCAATTCCCAGCAACCCCATAGGGGCTCACAACCATCTGTAATAAGATCTGTTCCATTCTGGTGTGCAGGTATACATGTAGGCAGAACACTGTGTGCCTGAAATGGGCTATTTTCTAAGCATTCCGGAATCGGTTCATTTAAAAGCTGAAGAAAAGTTAAGCAGAACTGTCTGTAGGAAGGATTGAAAAAGAGGGCCAAGCCACATTTAAAATCACATGCCTGTAATCTCAACTCCCTGGAGACTAATGCAGAGGGTTTTTGAGTTCAAGATCAGCCCAGACAAACTAGTAAGACCCTAAGGAGAGGTGAGTTTTTGGAGGCCGGGGAGGAGAGGTGAGGAAGAGGAAGGACAGTCAGTTATCTATCCTCTTAGATAAGATGTGAGTCCAAACACTATCAAAGAAAGGTTTTAAAAATAACAATGACTGTGTTATTTAATCTATTGCAAATAAAATATATATAAATCACTAAAGCACGTTTTAGGATTCTTATATTAAATCCACTCTAAAATATATGAATTCTCACATATTCTAAATAAAATGCCATAAACAAAAATATAATGCTGTAATAAATATAATTTGCTCTAGATTATATCTGTAAATCTGCTCACATAATTCAGTAGTCAACATAATAAAATAAAGCAAAGAAAACAAAAGGTATCATGTGACTCCCAGGAGTCATATAATAATGAGAGAAGACACGTGTAGGTACACAGTGTTTAAAATAATGGTATCATGAGAGCTGGAGAGATGGGTCTGTGCTGACAGCTCTTTCAGAGGCCCCAGATTCAATTCCCAGCCCCTACATGGTAGCTCACAGTCATCTGTATCTCCAGTCCCAGGGGATATGACACCCTTTTCTGGCTTCCATGGGCATCAGGTACAAACATGTTACACAAACATACTTGCAGACAAAACACTCATTCACATTTTTAATGAGAAATTTTAAATGAGAGTATCTCAAAGATAATGTAGCTTATTTATTTGTTTGTTTGTTTGTTTTAGTTCCAGTTTGTTTATCCTGGGCCCCAAGGTGAAAAACTAAGTTATTAATTAAAATATGGTTCTGCCACCATGAAGACCAAACAATATCACTCTCATTTTGAAAATGTCTGTGTCATCAAGTCATCTTCTGATTTGATCTTTTATTTTTTCCCCAAGACAGGGCTTCTCTGTATTGCTTTGCAGCCTGTCCTGGAACTTTCTCTGTAAACTAGGATCACAGAGATCCACCTGCCTCTACCACCAGGCTCTGATTTGATCTATTCTTAACTATATGGGTGCTGTAAAAAAAAAAAAAAAAAGAAAGAAAGAAAAGAAAAAGAAAAGGAAAGAAAGAAAGAAAGAAAGAAAGAAAGAAGGAAGGAAGGAGGAAAGAAAGAAATGGCCCCACTTTTCAGTAAGGTGGGGGGAGGGATTCATCCTCCATCCCCAACTCCAGCACCACACTCCCAACAAAGGTCCTTGGGTGTTCTCAAAAAAGGTCTAAAAGGAACTTCAGGAGGCATCGTCATCCCCAACTTCAAGCTCTACTATAGAGCCATAATCCTGAAAACAGCTTGGTATTGGCACAAAAAATCGACAGGTAGGCCACTGGAATCCAATTAAAAATCCTGATATTAACCCACACACCTACGAACACCTGATTTTTGACAAAACAGCTAAAATTATACAATGGAAGGAGGAAAACATATTCAACAAATGGTGCTTGCTCAACTGGATGATGGTATGTAGAAGACTGCAGATAGACCCATGTCTATCGCCATGCACAAAACTCAAGTCCAAATGGATCAAAGACCTCAATATCAATCCAGTCACACTGAACCTCTTAGAAAAAAAACTGGGAGGTACCCTTGAACAAATTGGTATAGGAGACTGCTTTCTGAACATAACTCCAGTAGCACAGACACTGAGATCAACAATTAATAAATGGGACCTCCTGAAACTGAGAAGCTTCTGTAAGGCAAAGGACATAGTCCACAAGACCAAATGGCAGCCTACAGACTGGAAAAAGAATTTCACCAACCCCACATCTGACAGAGGACTGATCTCCAAAATATATAAAGAACTCAAGAAACTAGTCACCAAAACACCAAATAACACTATTAAAAAGTGGGGTTCAGACTGAATAGAGATTTCTCAATAGAGGAATCCAAACTGGCTGAGAGACACTTAACAAAGTGCTAAACATCCTTAGCCATCAGGGAAATGCAAATCAAAATAACTCTGAGATACCATCTTATTCCTGTCAGGATGGTTAAAATCAGAAACACCAATGACAGCTTATGCTGGAGAGGATATGGAGAATGGGGAACACTCCTCCACTGCTGGTGGGAGTGCAAACTTGTACAGCCATTTTGGATATCAGTATGGCTGTTCCTCAGGAAAATGGGAATCAGTCTACCACAGGACCCAGCAATTCCACTCTTAGGCATATACCCAAATGATCCACATCCACACAACAAAGACATGTGTTCAATTGTGTTCATAGCAGCAGTATTTGTAATAGCAATAACCTGGAAGCAACCTAGATGCTACTCAACTGAAGAATGGATAAAGAAGATGTAGCCCATTTACACAATGGAGTACTACTCAGTGGGGGGGGGAAGCAATGTAATCTTGAAATTCGCAGGAAAATGGATGGAACTTGAAGAAACATCCTAAAATGAAATAACTCAGGCATAAAAAGAGGAACATGGTATGTACTCATTCACATATGGATTTTAGACATCGATCAAAGAATCACCAGGGGAACCAGAGATTCATACAAGGTCCCCCACAGATTGGGAAAGGAACAAGATCTCCTGAGCATATGGGGGGGCAGTGAGTGGAGAGAGAGTTAGGAGAAAGAGAAGGGGAGGAGAGTAGAACATGTGGGACTAGGAAGATTAATTGAGTCAGGGGACAAATAGAGGAGAACAAAGGAGACAGAGAGAGAGAGAGAGAGAGAGAGAGAGAGAGAGAGAGAGAGAGAGAGAGAGAGAGAGAGAGAGAGAGAGAGAGAGAGAGAGAGAGAGAGAGAGAGAGAGAGAGAGAGAGAGAGGAGAGAGAAGAGAGAGAGAGAGAGGCAGAGGGAGAGAGGGAGAGAGAAGGAAAGAGAGAGAGAGAGAGAGAGAGAGAGAGAGAGAGAGAGAGAGAGAGAGAGAGAGAGAGAAGAGAGAAGAGGAGAGAAAGAGAAAGAGATACCATAATAATAGAGGGAGATTATAGGTTTGAAGAGAAAACTGACTCTAGAGAAATGTCCAGAGACCTACAAGGATGACCCCAACTAACAATCTGAGCAACAGTGAAAAGGCTACCTTAAATGCCCTCCCATGATAATGAGATTGGTAACTAACTTATAAGCCATCACAGAGCCCTCATCTAGTAGCTGATGGAAACAGAAGCAGACACCCACAGCTAAACATTGAGCCGAACTCCTGGAATCCAGTTGCAGAGGGGGATGAGTTACAAGAAAAGGGGTCAAAACAAGGCTACAGAAACTCACAGAGACAGCTGACCTAAACAAGGGGGAGCTCATGGACCTCCAGACTGATAGCTGAAAAACCAGACAGACCCACTGAAAGTGGGTCTCAGTTAGAAGGCCTGGGCAGTCTAAGGGACGTCTGACAGTGGAACCAAGATGTATCCCTGGTGCACAAAAGGACTTTGGGAGCACACTCCCCATGGAGAGATACTCCCTTAGCCTAAAGGCAGGCAGAGGGCAGGGCCTAGACCCTACTCCAAATGACAGATTTTGATGATTCCCTCCTGGAAGGCATCACCCTCCCTGTGAAGTGGGGGGGGGGGGAGGTATGGGAGGGAGGAAGAGGGAACTGGGATCAATATGTAAAACATGAAAAAATAATAAATATTTTAAAAAATGAAATTTAATATATAATTACTGGTGCCTTTGATGGTACATTGCTTGTAAAATTACACTAAAAAAAAAGTCTGAAAAAGTGATCTGAATTCTTACCCAGCAGACTATAAGAAACATGGTATTTACCACAAACTCAACTCAAATTAATAATTACTGAGTCACTCGGTAGCCAAGTGCAGATCCTGGGTTCACTTCTCAATACCAGAAAAGGGAAAGAAATTAGTGAGTAAAGTGGTGAGAAAAACAAAACCATTTTATTCTAAACTGCAGAGCAGAACCTGGCAGAACCTGTGTCCAGCAGCAGGTGTGAAGAATCAAGAGCCAGCAGGACTCATAAGCAATACTCATGTTCCAAACCATCTGTGCTACTCCACCATTGCCCACGACCATGGTGAAGACAGGCAAGGAGACAGAGAGATGGCTCCTTAACTCTGAAGCACACAACATTCTTTATACCATGAGGTGGAATATCACTGATCCTCCAATCCTACTCCATTACTATGTTAATATTTTGATTAGCTGGGGCTGAGTAATTTGGTTGAGTTGATGTATATCAAAACTAGCCAGGAAGAAAAGCATGGCAGCCTCCTCTCACACACCCAGTGCCTGCCCTGAAGTGGCTGATAAGCCTCCAGTGAGATACTATAACTTATCAACATTCTACTTCCAGGGACTCCTCTGCTTTTTCAAGGAAGGGTTTCTCTGTGCAGCCCTGACTGTCCTAGAACTCACACTGTAGACCAGGCTGGCCTCAAACTTACAAAGATTGGCCTGCCTCTGCTCCCCCCCCCCCCTTCACCACTGTTCTGCCCTTAGTACTGGGATTAAAGGCCTATGCTGCCGCAGCCACCACCATCCAGCTTCAAAGTGGCTTTTGAGAACCTGAATGTTTCCAGAGGAAGGTGTTCTCCATCTCTTCCCTGGCTTCTTTTTCCTCAGTCCCTGTCTTGCAAACATGTTGTCCAGCTGGATTCATCAAAATGGAAGTGAGAGAGATAAACATCAATTTAAACAGAAAACAAAAAATGACATTCACAGCACCTTAGTAAGGCCACCTGGAGGTGAAGAGGGACAGCGGAGGTCCCCTGCAGATATACAGAGGGAGAATCTGTCCACCATCAGATGGGCATTGATTGGGAGAAGCTAGCCATCCTGGGGAAATACTTCAACTGCTGAAGCAGAGAAGTGGCAGGATTCCCATGCCCCAACTCCATAAAATAGATCATCGGTCACCAAGGACTATTTTAGGTGAGAGGGAAAACCAGGTTATTGCCACTTCTCCCGGGAGAATGTTTGTCATCATTCAGATAAGATGACATCCAAATTGGATCTGCCTTTGGCACTTCGAGGACAGCTAGGAAGAGTCAAATCCAGTCTTCATTGTGATTATCATTTCCCACCACTGCCCAGTGAACAGATTCCAGAAGTTGGAAATCTAGACAGTTTTGAAAATCTATGACTTTGGAAGCAAGGGTCAAAGTATGTGTGTCCTGGGGGTGGAGGAGAGAATCAATGGCATTCTCTGGTCATTGATATTACACCCTTCTCCAAAGTCATCATCTACAAGCAGTGTACAGGCCACCGTAGGATCTTAGTCCTTACAAGTCCCTGCCTGAAACCCCCATCCTCTGCCAGCTCACATCACCTTCACCTTCAAAGGGCAGTAAGTGTACCTACCTTGCTGAGTTTTGTTCATTTGTTTTTTTTAAACAGGGTCTCCAGTAGCCCAAGCTCTTTGTGCAGTTGAGGATGACCTTGAACTCCCTATCCTCCTGCCTCCGATTCCTAAGTACTAGGATTACAGACATATGCTACCAGTTCTCTTTTTATGCTGTGCTGGGCATCAAACCCAGGATTTAATGACACCAACTCTACCCTATTCCTGTCTTGGTAGTTTTTAACTGTTACATCTCTTCACTGAGTCAAAGACCATCTTCCAACTCATTATTAGAATAGAGAAGCACAAACTTAAATATGAAAAATGTCCTATTTATTATCTTAGATACACAGTGGTTCTCAACCTGTGAATTGAGACCTCTTTGGGAGTCAAATGACCCTTTCACAGGGGTCACCTAAGACCATCAGATATTGGCTGGACAGTGGCAGCACACACCTTTAATCCCAACATCTGGGAGAAGAGGCAGGTGGATCTCTGTGAGTTCGAGGCCAACCTGGTCTAAGAGTTCCAGGACAGCCAGGACTATTACACACACACACACACACACACACACACACACACACACAACAGAGGGGGGGGGAGGGAGGGAAGAAGGAAGCACAGATATTTACATTACAATTCATAACAGTAGCAAATTACAGTTATGAAGTAGCACAAAAATAATTTTATGGTTGGGGTCACCACAACATAAAAAACTTTTAGAAGGTTGCAGCATAGGGAAGTTGAGAACCACTGTCTTGGACCACCTAAACTAACGTAGACTAACTTACAACTTGTTATACAGCCAAGAGTGCCCTTGACCTTCTTGTCTTCAAGCCTCCACCTTCCCAGGGATGAGATCATAGGTATGCACCACCACACCCAGCTTACAAAATTTTCTTGATCAATGACCAGTGTGTACATTCTTCATTAGTTTCATCATTGTATATTATCAACTTATTTCATGTATGACCTCTGCGGTCTAAGGCACAGTGAATCCAACCTTTTCCTTTTAGAGGGTAGGTTCCAGAGTGAGCCTGACCTGCTCCTGCCTGAGCCTCCAGGGTACTGAAAACATAAACATTCAATCCACATCAAACTACAACCAAGTACGTATGTATTTTATAGTTGGTTTTAGAACAAAGAGAAAAGGACGGACCTTATTATCCTCTGACCTCCACATGTGTGCCTTGTGCACCCCTTGCCTCATACAAATAAATAATCAATGTAATGAACAAATTTGAAAGGGGTCCAGAACTAAACTAGACCAGGTGTGATGGTACACACTTGTAAGCCCAACACTTGGGAGGCTGAGGTATGGTGAAAATTCAAGGCCACCCTAGCCATAATACAGTGTGTCTAAATATGTTCAAATTCCTAAACCTTTCATTTCCTTATTTGGAACACAAATAAACAAGCAAACAAAAAATAGGATAGCTGGGTACAATGGCACACACCTGTTAGATTACCAGGAATTCAAGGCCAGCCTGGTCTGCAAAGCTACACAGAGAAACCCTGTCTTGAAAAAACCAAAATAAATAAAATAAAATGCTCCACCCTCCCCCTCCATGCTGAATTATGTATTTCTTGTCTCTCAGACAGTTGGATAGAAATCCTATTCCTCATAACTTTTCAAAGAATGTTGGAAAACGCAGAACACCCTCTTCTGGAATGTGTCCTTAGGACTGCCCAAACACTCTTGGGGGAAACCACTCCCTCCATAGATTGTACTCATTTATCCTGTTCATAACACCACTGGAAGAGAGTCCTTTGTCTGAAAGCATGCAATCCATCCGGGCTGCCCATGTCACTTCCTGCCTTTCATGCTGTGTATGTTTTACTTTTGAGAAGTTTTCCATTTTCTTTGAGATAACTTGACCTCTTAGCTCCATCAACCTCCTTCCATAAAACCAGGGAAAAGTGTTCCCCAAAGGGACAGAAGTGGGCATCATATCTGTAATCCCAACTCATTTGTTTGTTTGTTTGTTTGTTTGTCAAGACAAGGTTTCTCTGTGTAACAGCCCTAGCTGTCCTCTCTCTGTAGACCAGGCTGACCTTGAACTAACAGAGATCTGCCTGCCTCTACCTCTCTAGAGCTGGGACTAAAGGTGTGTGCCACCACTACCTGGCAATAATCCCAACTATTAAGAGGAAGAGATTGCTGCAAGTTTGAGGCTAGCCTGGTCTAAGTTCCTGGTGTGCCAGGACTACACGGGGAGACTTGTCTCACACAACAAAATGACAAAAGGTTGAAAAGATTGAAAAGGTGCCAAACTCCCAGTGTCAGGGATAGGGACACTAGATTGAAGCAGGACATGGACTCCTGACTCTCTGAGGCACAGTGAGAAGCCAGGTACCATCTGTGGTCTTCCACATATACATCCGTTGCATGAGGAAATGCTCACAGCCCCTGTGACTCTAAAACCCTGAGATAAGCCTCAGTATTCAGGCCATCTCCAACCATTACTCTGTGGCATGGTGATCTGTGATACCAATAGCAATGAGTCCCTCCCCAGCCCATGCCTCCCCTCCCTGTCACTCTTCTTTCTCAAATTGACACTGTACCAAGCTGGTTATGCTAAGCAGCTCACAGTTCCTCTTTGCTCGCCCTTCTTGTTTTGGTTTGGTTTTAGTTGCTGCTGCTTTTTTGTTTGCTTGCTTGGTTGTTTTTTTTTTTTTTGTTTTGGTTTTTTTTTGTTTGTTTTTGCATTTAGTTAAAAGTAGAAGGAGGAACATTTTTCCTGGTAACTGAATAGCCTACATATATTTATATTTCATTGCAAGGAATGTTTTTTTTTACTGTTTTGTGGCCACCTCACATTCAACCTCTTGGAATTAAATTGATCATCTTTAGCCTATTCACCTTTGGATTTTCCAGCTCTGACACCAACACTGCCACTGAGCCCAGGCTTGGTGCCTTGAGATTATCTTCCTCTCAGCCTCCAATCCACCAGTTATGAAATCTTTGTAAGTCTTCCTTTATGACTTTTTAAAAAGAATTTTTCTCCATTCCCATTTGTTGTTTCCTCTTGGGTTCAGCTCTGACTGCCCTGGCCCCAAGTATCTATTGGAGCATCCTAATGGATCTGTCCAGCATATATTGGAGGATTCTAATGGATCTGCCACTCTCTTTACTGCTACTGGCATTATGTATATCTTTTGATTGTCCCTTACTCATGCTTAAAAATGTCACTGCCTTTTCTTCCTTATAAAACACAAACTTCAAGGTCCTACACAATGTCCCCTTATAAGCTCATATGTTTGAATACTTGGTCCCCAGTTCTTGGGACTGTACTTGGGAAGGTTTAGGAGCTATGGCCCTGTTGGAGGGAATGTGTCACTTGAGGTGGGCTTTGATTTTTCAAAAGCCCACACCATTCCAGTTAGCACTCCCTCTGTCTCATGGCTGTTATCTCAACATGTAAGCTCTCAGTTACTACCTAATCACCACACCTACCTGCCTGCTGCCATGCTCTCTGCCATAACCGTCATGGATTTAACTATCCCCTGGAACTCTGTGTCCCAAATTAAGTGTTTTATTTCATAAGTTGCCTCACTCATGGTGTCTCTTCACAGTAATACAACAGTAACTGAGACAGCCCTGACCTCCAATCTCAGTTCTAGTGACGAGACACATGGCCTCCTCAGTCTATCCAAGGCCTCCTTACCTGCATTCTGACTTCCTCCCTTTTCCTATTATGTGGTCTCTCCCCTCACCCTTCTCCAGTTCTCATTTCTGTACCCTCTCCCCAAAGCCACATTTAGAACTCTAGAACTTTCTCCTTCAATCCAGGAGGATCCTATCCTTCCTTTTTGAAGAACTGTAGGACCCAATTGTAATCAAAAGCATTACTTCTTGCCATTGTCCAACATACCAATTTTACTTTCTAAGTTGCTTATAAATTTCTTGAATAAAGATGCTGTTTTCCCTCCTCCTACTTCTCCCAGTGCCCATTCTATGGTTTTAAACAGACTAGAAACTCAATAAAAGTTTATTGACAATGAATCTGCCCAGATACTTTCAACAGTATTTATCACTCAGTTTCTCCAATTTAATTAATTGCTAACATTAATTCAATAACCATTATCTAAAACTCTAGTAATCAACAATTATGGGTGTGGAAACTAAAGGAAAAAGAACAAATTCAAACAGTAGAACAAAGGGTTTTAATATCCTGTCCAGCCTCAAAGATCATTTTCAGAGCTCTCAGGTATACACAGAGGGTAATGTGCTCCGCTCTCAAGTATATACAGAAACTTCCAGTGTTTTAATTCAATCTTTTTCTTCCTTCTGCCTCTTTGGAGTACATGCTCAAATCCTCACTAAGCTTGTTCATTTCTTAACAGCTGGATACCTTGTTTCTGACCCCCTAGCATCTACTGGTCATCTACTTAGGGATCCAGCTTCTGGCCTGTTCCTGGTTTTCTAAACAAAGTCTATTCTAAGTAGTGAATAAGCCAAAAGTTGCATGGTAGATTAAACACACAAGACCAAATCAATCACTCCAGTCATTTGAAAGCTAGCCCTTTATCCTCCATACCTTTCTGCATATAGTTTGACTTGGGGCCTTCCCCTGGCCTGCTATGTAGCGATGGAACTATTTGTAAATTCGGATGTGATATTCACATGAAAAAGATTCCTATCTGCTAAAATCTTGTGAATTTGGTTATCATAGGTTTTAATGCTATTTTTTGAGACATGGTCTCCTGTAGCCCAGGATTACCTTGTCTCCTGCCCTTCCTTTCCACACCACCCTGTCCTGGGATTGCAAGAATGAGCCACCACATCTATCTCTTTGAAACCTATTAAGTGTGTGGTAATTCTTATTTATAAACACACTCTTAGCAATGGATAGACAGAAGACAGCATGAACCTTTGCAACCTTTTCCTAAGGTCCTATTCCTGTTTTGATAGTAAATTAAAAAAAAAAAAAAAAAGCTGCAGAGTGCAGGATCTAATGCCCTTGCTTTAGTCTCAGTGAGATGAGGCATCTGAGGTTTCAAATACAGAAGATCTGGATTAAAATCCCAGGTCTTCCATTATTTCTCTGCATCAGAGGTCCATGATTTAAAAAGCTGCTGCCCTTGGGGAACTTGGGGAAATTGTTTAACCTCTCTAAGGGTACATTTGGCTCGATTGGCTCCAACTTTGGTATAAGTTTCCAGCGGTGATCACTGTACTTTGCAATTTTGCCTAGAGCAGAGCAGGAAGGTCAGCCCCTGTCTGAGATCAACAGAGATAAAGGAGACAGCAAAGGTTGGATTTTTCTGAAGATCTAGACACAAACGCCTTCAAGGCTAAAGACCATACATTATACTTGTAAGGTCCAAAGCACCTAGCTTAGAAATGAACCTCACTCTGGAGCTGCAGAGCAAGAATGGGGAGGTTCTCTGTCAATTCAAATGATCCTGGAAAGGAAGCCACCAGCACCTACGTACTTGGCAATCACTGACCTACGTTGTTCGATGTATTTTTTATTCTTTTGGCTTTTGTGGGGGGCTCACCACTCAGCTGTCCCTGGAGCCCTGGTGACACTTCCACCAGCTCATCATCTCCTATGATAACATCATCTCCTATGACCTATATTAGCTCATTATGCCCTCTGGAGACACTCCCTCTTCTAGTAGGGGTCTTGGAAAGGATGCTGGGTAGGCTCTACATGTTACTGTTGCCAGCCATGCATTAACTGGTACAATTTTACTACTTCTAATAGTAATGGGACTAGCTGAATGTCTTCACTTCTCTAGTTCACAAAATTCAAATTCAACTTTATAGTAGTTAGTGTATGTGATACAGATGTGTAAATGATCATAGTTTATGCATTTCATCACACACTCATGTCTTGGCACCTTTGTTCTTCACATGTTCTCTCCCTCCAGTGTAATTTTGAAAATTTATTGTTTTTACTTTACATATACGAGTGTTTTCCCTACACACATGTGTGTACTATGTGCATACCTTCTACCTGCGGAGGCCAGAAGAAGGTATAAGATTACCTGGAACTGGAATTACAGAGGGTTATGAATTACCTTGTGAGTGCTGGGAACTGAACCTGGGCCCTCTGCAACCACAGCAAGTGCTCTTAACTGCTATGTCATCTCTCCTGCCCAAATACATTTTCTTATGAAAGGATTTTTTGTTGTTTGTTTTGGTTTTTCAAGATAGGGTTTCTCTGTGTAGCCCTGACTGTCCTGGAACTCACTCTGTAAACCAGCTTGGACTTGAACTCTTAGAGATCTGCCTTTTGAGTACTGGGATTAAAAGTGTGTGTCCCCACTGCTCAGCTCCAGAAAGATGCTTCTTATCCTTGAAGGTTCAACCCACATACTCCTTTCTTTCCCAGGGAAGCCTGCCTGGTCCTCCAAGGCATAATTAGCCAGGCTGTCTTCTGCTGTGTTCTCATGCCACAGTGTTAGTGTCTTGTGCTGCTAGGAATCATCACAACACTGTAACTCAGCATTTCTCAAACTGTGAGAAGATCCATTTGGAGGAGGGGGGATTGAAGGACTCTTTCACAGGAGTCACATATCAGATATGCATGTTATGATTCATAACAGTAGCAAAATTACAGTTAAAAGTAACAAGGAGATAACTTTGTGGTTGTGGTCACCACAACATGAGGAACTGTATTAAAGGGTCGCAGCATCAGGAAGGCTGAGAACCACTGCAGTAAGTCTCGCTGGCAGGACCAGCCTTTATGCACCTATTGTACCTATCAGGTACTGGGTTCTTTTAGTTTTGGTTTTGAAACCAGGTCTGACTGTGAGCATTAGTGGCCATGAACTCATGATGCTCCTTCCTCAGTCTCTTAGTTACAGATACTTGCTACCATAAAGCTTAAACTTTTAATGTTTTTCCCTTTTTGTTTACTTTTAAAATATTTTTACTTATACTCTGACAAATTCATACATGTCTATAATATTTCATTATATTCACCTCATTACCCTTTCTTACTCCTTTAAAATTTCTAATTGGCCAATTATAATTATAGTTGCATATGCTTTTAGGATCAGTATAATGTTATATTTTCATACAATGTAGATTAATTAAATCAAGCTAGTTAATATGTTCATCATCTCATATATTTCTCATTGTTTATGGTGAGAACACTTGAGATTAATCCTTAAACAATTTTTATACACACAGTATATTATCTACTGTGCAATAGATCTTTCATAAAAAACAAAAAAATAAACCAGACAAGAAACAACAATGAACAAGCCATCTGGCCCTCCTAGAACCTGTATACTTGGACCAACACCTCCCTATTCTTCCTCCGCACCACCCATCCCTAGGTTGTAGTAACCCCATTGTCCTCCCTGTGGCCAGCTGTTAAGATCCCAATCCTAAGGGAGCATGCAGCAATGCCTTTCTGAATCTTTCTCATTTCACATAACTCGGCATCTTACAATCCTAGTGTGCTAGATTTGAAGCCTGGGGATAAATCATCTCTTTTAAGACAATTTACTAAATTTTAAGACAATTTTTTAATTATCATATACTTTGGATGTTTTGCTATTTGATGTGTGTTTGTGTATATATTTATGCATGAGTATGTGTGAATGCATGTGTGTATGTGTGTATGTGTGTACATATGTATGCATTGCCTATGCAGACCAAAAGTTGACATTGGGTGCCTTCTTCAGTTGCTTTCCACTTTGTATTTGAAACAGGCTCTCTTACTGACCTCGACTCACTGATTGCTGAGAGTGTCTGGCCTGTGAGTCCCAGGAATTCCCATCTCCACTCTCCAGCACGGATTACAGGTGAACACCTCTGTGCCTGGCCTTTTACATGGCTTCTGGGGATCCAAATTCATGTCCCCATGCTTATACAGCAAGCACCTTACCCACTGAGCTACCTCTCTACCTGGAAATACTCAGACATTTTATAGAAGGCAAAATTTGCTTGTGTTTTGAAGATAAATGTATTAATGCCACTTATTAACATCCCTCTGTCACTGGGTGCTTCTCCAATGGAGTCTTACCCTCCTTATGGTTAATAAGTCCTTTCTCTAAAGGAAACCACACAGTGTTTTATTTGTTCATATTAATACCAAGAAAACATGTTCTTTTTATTTCCTAATTAATGGGTTGAAAAAGAGAAAACTTGAGTGAGGATGGGGGTAAGTAATTTTATTTAAATTGTAAATTTTGTTTTAAAAGAAAAAGTTCACTCTCCATATATGTAGACTGGAAGTCTTGCACAAAACTACAGTTTGCTAGTGACCAAATGCTTCTTTGTATTAAAAAAATATATATAAACACAGTATGTAGATCCAGGTGTGGTAGCACACATCTGTAATCCTCATACTTAGGAGGCTGAGGCAAGAGGATCAGGAGTTCAAGGTCAGCCTTGCAACATGAAAGCTTGTCTTAAACAAACAAAAACCCAATAAAAAGGGGAAGAGATTATGATATATACATATTAACATGTGCAATGTATACAAGTTTACTCTTTGAAGCCTTTATGGTACCTAAGAAAAATTTAATTAATGATAATACTTTAATATTTATCCAGTGAAGTGTCCTTGGGACTTTATGAAGCCACCAGAAAGAAGCAAATGGTGAAACCAATATTAGGTTTTCTGGTTTTTCGAGACAGGGTTTTCTCTGTGGCTTTGGAGGCTGTCCTGGATCTTAAACTCACAGAGATCTGCCTGCCTCTGCCTCCCGAGTGCTGCCTCTGCCTCCCTAGTGCTGGGATCAAAGGCTTGTGCCACTACCATCCAGCCAATTTTAGGATCTTAGTTAGGTAGTAAGGTTAAGTACAGCCAAACACAAACATACCAGGTAGGCCATTATATGCAAACCTTGCTTTACAGAGTCAATTGCAAAAAGAATTATACAAGGACCACAGCTCATGATGAAATGTTAGGACATGACTCAATGTACCTTCTTTCTTGCTGGTTGTAAATGACTCTTCTGAAGCTACAGGGTACAGAAGGAAGGAAAGGAGCAGATTTGGGAGTGAGCCATCCAACCTGTTTATACACGGGCTCCCTGCAGCCCACAGCAAAATGCACTGTAGGAAATTTAAGTCATTTTTCAGGTAGTTTCTGAACTTATCTCAGTTTCCCTTGTGGAGCAGTAGCTGTCCAACTAGTCCCACATAATTTGGATGGTGTCTTTTTTTATTTCTGTGTATTTATTTCTGTGTTTTTGCCTGTATGTCTGTATGAGAGTGTCAGGTACCCTGGAACTAGAGTCACAGACAGTTGTAAGCTGCCATGTGGGTTCTGGGAATTGAACCCAGGTTCTCTGGAATTACAGTCAGTGATCTTAACCACTGAGCCATCTCTGCAGCTCCTGGATGATATGTTTTTTAAAGAGCAGATTATTTAGCCAGCAATCCCAGCCTGAGTCCAGGGAATTTACCTTATTTTAACTTTTATTATTTTCATCTTTTATAGTGCTGGAAACTGAAGCCAGGGCCCTGTTTGATAAGCACTCCACCACTGAGTGACAGCCACAGTGCTGTACTCAGTCATCTCAGTCACATGGTGGAACCCTATGACAAACACAGTCAGAGCCAGGCATGCTGATTCATGTCTATGACCCCAGCCCTTTGGAGACGGAGGCAGGAGGACTGGGAGATCACGGTCATCCCTGGCCACACAAATTTGAAGGTAGTTTGAAATATTGAAGTCCCTGTCTCAAAAACCCAAGGCCACATGGTAGAAGGAGAGCACTGGCTTCCACCAAGTTGTCCTCTGACCTCACAGACACCTTGGTGCACACACCAAAAATGTACTTCTTAAAAAGCAAAGGTATCATGGCTCCGTGTGCTCTCTGGTCTGTGGGCTTTGTTGAAGCTAGCACCCACCAACACTGGGTGCTAGCACTCCCCTTACCCCCTACATCAATTTGAGGTAGCACTCAGGCTTCTGGAGTATTTCAGGATTCTGAGTGTCACTCTGCCCTGGTTTTCATGACCTGTCCCAGTGGAGCCAAGTCCTACTTTTACACTTGCTCTTACTGTTTTGTTTGTTTGCTTGTTTTTGAGACAGGGTCTCATGTAGCTCAGGCTAGCCTTGAACTTCTGGGCCTCCTACCTCCATTTCCCAGATGCTAGGATGACAGGTGGGTGGCACCATGCCTGGAAGCCCTGCTTCTTTGGGCTGCCATTCTGGTCTGTCCACATTCTTGTGATGATGCTTAAAAGTCTCATTAATAGGAGATCAGGGCTTCATATAAATCAAGGTGCCCATAAATCTTATGAATTATGGGCAAAATTTTATGTAGATTCATTTCTTCTGGGGAAAGGATTTAGAGCTCAGTCCTGTCCCTCAAAAATAAACGAGATGCCACTACACCAGATTATGGGTCCCTGGGAAAAAAATGAATTTCATTCTCAGTTTCTGTCTGAAGAGGCCCCATGTCTGCTGAGTGAGAAACGTTTAATGTTTCTTTTTCCTCAACCTCATGGTAACCCTCCTGCCTTGGTTCCCACGGCTGTGATAAGTGTTTCCACTACACTGGATGAAAGCAAAGACAGGCAAGGATTTACAGCAAAACACCGACAGTGTGAGGAGGATGGGGTGAGAGATGGGCAGAGCTGTCAAGTTTTATTTCTTCTTCATTAAGCCTGTTTATTTGCTTTTGAAATGTTTTTATTTCTCCATGTTTTACTTTATGGGTTGGTGCAAGCATTACATCATATACATGTGGAGATCAGAAGACAACTTGTGAGAGTTGGTTCTCTCCTTCCACCACATAGGCCATGTAGCTTGAACTCGGGTCACCTCCACCCACCACATATCTCACAGACACAAGTCTGTTTATCTCATAGTAAGCACTTGGTAGTTTTGAATTTTTAAAATGAGCTTTTAAACTTGGATTTTTTTCAACTATTTATCTTAAGTTACTTTATTATATTACATGTGTGTTTTGTTGTCTGTGTATATGTTGTCCACCATGTGTGTGCTGTGCCCACAGAGGTCAGAAAAGGGTGTTCGATCTTCTGGAACTAGAGTTACAGATGATTGTGATTCTGGTAAATCAAACCTGGGTCCTCTGGAAAAGCAGCCAGTGTTCTTAACTGCTGAGCCATCCATCTCTTCAACCCTACGTCCATTTACTTTTTAAGACAATTCCTTATTCTATAGCTCAGGCTAACCTAGAACTCATTATGTAGCCCAGTCTGGCCTTGAAATCTTAGCAATCCTCCTGTCTCAGTCTCCTTAGTGTTACTGGGCTTACACCTGGGCAGGATTTTTTTTTCAAAATATGTCAAGATTTAGCTTCAAATCTTAGCTCTTCTATTTATTTAGTTTTGTCATCCTGGGCAAGGTAAGAAATCTTTAGACTAGGTAAGCATCAGAACCTGAGTTCAAAAAACCCAGCGTTGTTCCCCTAAAAGCCATCTATAACCCCAGTGCTAGAAAAAGATGGAGACAGGCAGGCCCTGGGAGTTTGCTGGCCAGTCAGCCTAACTGAAACTGGGAATGCCATGTTCAGTGAAATGTTCAAGGGTGACTTCTGGCCTGCTCATATGGACTGGCAAATACAACTGCATATGCATGTGCACAAACACATGCATCCACAC
This sequence comes from Cricetiscus sungorus, assembly GCA_030556225.1. NCBI lineage: Eukaryota > Metazoa > Chordata > Mammalia > Rodentia > Cricetidae > Cricetiscus > Cricetiscus sungorus. The sequence continues at coordinate 33,694,730 of JANBXA010000641.1, forward strand.
ACCCCATATACAAAATAAAAATTCAAAATGTAAGCTCACTAATTTTGATAAGTTGGTGTAGTCCATATGGTTATTATGTCACAAAGCCAGACTGAAGTGGGGACTCAGAACATTGTTACAAGTAGGTTTTTCCTGCCAGTCCGTCTGGTCCCACCACCACACTGCCCCAAATAACACACAGAGACATTATATTAGATATAAAGCTGTAGGCCAGTTACCAGTTTTTTATCGGCTAGCTCTGTCTTAAATATTAACCCATTTCTATTAATCTAAGTTTACTTCCATGTAGTCTCATCCTACCGGAGAGAGGGGCTGGCATCCTTCTCTCTCCGTCTTCCATCTTGGATCTCCCCCTTACTCCTTCCTCTTTCCTCCTAGTCTCCTAGTCCCGCCTATCTTGCTTTCCAAATAAAGCACTGGCCAACAGTGCTTCATTCATTAACCAATAAGAGAAACATATTTACAGAATGACATCTCCCATCATTCAGAGGGTTTTTGAAATCACCAATGATATCCCAAATGGAACTAAATTAAAACAATTCATTCCTTGTCAATATTACAGGTAAGTATTCATACATACAGTAAGGGTCTGAAGTAGCATGGCTGGTTTATAGGGTGACTTCTGGCAGCCATCTAAGGAAATTTTTGTTGTTCTAGTGATGGTTTTCAGAGGCTTACAAAATTCTCCCACTCAATTTCTTATAGCATGCTTCTATTTTCAGCAGGATAGCTGCTCAGCACCACTCTGTCCATTTATCTGTGCTTCCACTAGAATCAAGGTCTTAGTAGTTTTCACTCACCTTGTGCCTCGTCTCCAGGAGAAAACATCACATCAGGTTTTGGAAGTCTTCTTCCTGATTACTCTAGAGGGTCCATAAAAGACAAAATGCTGTTGACAATGACAACTACCTTATATTCTATACCATCCTTTCCACATATAATTGTGTAATGAAATCTTACTGTATTTGTATTTCACTGTTAAAATCCCCTAATTATTCAAACTCACGGTAAGTTAAAAAGAAAAAAGAGCTTTATCCCTTTGGAGTAAATAAAGTAAGACTACACTAAAGACTTACCCATTATAAGATGATAATGCACTTAAGACTATAGCTAGACTGCTCTAGAATGAATTAGGGGATTTGCTCCATCAAGAGTTCAGAGCAGTTAATCTAACCCTACAATATTGAAAGCTACAAATCTAGGGTTGCTTCCTCAGTATCCCACACTGAAGGAAGTATACCACACTGAAGGAAGTATCGAGTTGTAAAGTCTCAAAAAGCTACTTTAAGTGACAGGTGAAAAGGGTTTGTAAATAGTTTTTTCATAGAGGACTAATTGAGGTGATCTGCCATAAAAATTAAGTTCAAATTAAGTTAACTTGGAAAACACTCTCAAATTTGTATGTTTTTGCTAGTGGTCTGACAGATTACAAGTCAGCTGATTTTTAAAAATTGTATTCTCTGAAGCTCTGGAGCAATTTAGCTGCTCACTCTACTCACGTGAGAAGGGTTAGTAGTCACACTCAACTCTTTATGGGGGTTAAGAGACATAGAGGCTGGACAGAGGGGGAAGAAAGGGGACAAGGACACCGTGACTAAGTCACCTTCATTTGGTCAAGAGTTCCATCCTTCAATCTGAGCAAATCTGTGTTTATTACCAGCTGGACTTGCTCTCTTTTAATTTTTTTCTTTAACTATGAATCTACAAATCTTTATTAAAATTTTGCCTTCATACATGGTGCTGTACTTTGTTCTAAAGGTTTAAAAGTGGCAGGGCCAAGCCTGATACTGCATCCGTCAGACACAGCTAGTTGCCACCCAGAACTGATACATCTTCCACGTTCCTGGTCAATAACTTCTTTGAATGATTATATTCCCCTTTCTCCCTCATGTTTAGCTTTAACCTCAAATCTGGGTTTTTATCCATGGGCAGAAGAAAAAATAGTGATGTTTCCTCTTCAAAGAGAAGAACACACCTTTTCTTCCCCCTCCTCCTTTGTGCTGGTTGACTACCAGTGGGCTGAGTGGAGTTCTGGTGATCTTTTGGACTAAGAAGTGGCGTGCCAAGCATGATCCACACAAAGGAACCTGAGTCCCTCACCGGAGTAACTGATCCAACAGCTCTAAAATGTGTAAGTCTCCATTTTGCTTGATTATTTTTTTTAATAATATGAGAAAGAAATATCATGTTTAAAGCCCTATTATCCCAGCTTTTCCCATCATATACAAATGAACCCAGTCCTTACTGATATGCTAGCCCCCAGGAAGCTATCTAGAAACAAGACCTACTTTTAATTCTGGAACATTTGCTCACACTTCCTCTGAGACTGTGACTTCTTACTGCGATCAGTGAGCTACTCTTCAGTAGTCTAGAGTGTACCTACAGCTCTCATTTTTACCCCTTCCCTGTTCATTGTCAATTTACCACTCATTCATTTGAGCTCTTCAGCTAGAAACTTTGGCCACCCTTTGAGGAAAAGGAAGAAAGCTTAACCAAAATTAAGATTTCTGTTTCTGCCAGGCAGGGGTGGCATATACCTTTAGTCCCAGCACTTGGAAGCAGAGGCAGGTGGATCTCTGTGAGTTTGAGACCAGCTTTATCTACAGAGTGAGTACCAAGAAAACCAGAGCTACTGAGAGAAATCCTGTCTCAAAAAAGTCACTAGATAAATAAATAAATTTCTGTTTCTTTGTGGATTATAGAAAAACAGAGCTCCTTGAATTTGACAGTAGTGTAGTGTAAAAGGGGTGTGCATGGTGGTGAGAGTTTTTTCCAAGGAACTTGTAGTCACAGGAAATATGAGTCACACAAATAAATAGGACCCACAATGCAGAGTGGAAAACAGAATAAGTTCAGAGAACAAATGATGAGCTCCGGGTTCAGGAAGATAGGCTTTGAGCTGAGCTTTGCAGGAAATGGTAAAGCAAACAAACAAAAAAATCATAAAAAAAAAAAACAGGATCCCAACAGAAAATGGTGATGAGCACAGGTGGATGGATAGTAGGAGCAGGTAAACCACAGCAGAACACAGTAACAACATGTAAGGTGCAGAGCACAGGTGGACTGATCTAGGGAGCAGATAAGTAAAGTAGAAGGAAATTCTGGACAGGGGCTGGGAGCAGACAGAGGGCCATGGATATCTATTTACAGGCTGGTATACAGTGCAGAGAACTAAGAGTTGCTGAGGATTTTAGGCAGAGGAGCAACAGGTTGGCCTTTGAGTAAGCAAATGACTTGAGTGCTATCCAGAGAAGCCAGCAGCAAAGAGGCCAGTGAGGAGGGAGGAGCCTTCAATAACTCAAGGAAAAGAAAATGATGGCCTGAATTTTGAAAGCTACTATTAAAAAAGGAGAGCACAGATGGAAGTGGCTGTCCAAAGTTCCTACAGGAGCTGGATGCCTGCTTTGCATAAGAAAATGAGTTGAGCTCTAGCATAGATTCAGAACTAGAAAATATAACAGTAACAGATTTTCAAAATTAAACTGACTGGAACTGAGGAACTAAAGCCAGGTGTCCATACTGTAATAATGGACTTGACGTGTGCACATTAATAGATCCTTAGCTTTATTTTTGTCAAATGTCATTTGGAAATGCACTGACTGTGCCAAGAGTTAGAAAAGGTGACCACAAACAACCTTCATAAGAACAAAAATTGCTGGGAGTGGTGGCACACACCTTTAATTCTAGCACTAAGAGACTGAGGCAAGAGGATCTACACAAGTTATAGGCCAGCCTGAGCTATATAGCAAAAGCCTTTCTCACCTCCCCCAAATAAAAGAAAAAAATATAGCTAGAGCTAAAGGAATAGCTCAGTGATAAAATGTTGACCTAGTATGTACAGTGCTCTGGTTTTATTCTTGAACACTGGAAAAAGGCAAGGGGGGCGGGGTTCCCAAAGAAATATGGTCATCAGCTAAATAGTGGCAGGGCATTTTACACAGCAAGGTTCTCCTCTCTTTGTCTCTGTCTCTCTCCTCTCTCTGTCTCTGTCTCTGTTTCTGTCTCTCTCTCTCTCTCTCTCTCTCTCTCTCTCTCTCTCTCTCTCTCTCTCTCACACACACACACACACACACACACACACACACACACACACACACACACAGTCTTTCTATGTAGTCCAAGCTGGCCTTAACAGAAATCTCTGCATAGCCTAAGCTAGCCTTAAACATACGCTAATGCTGCCTCAGTTCCCTCAGTGCTGGGATTTCAAGTGTGCATTACCTTCCTTCTGCATCTCACAAGCTATCCCTATATACATCTTTATGGACTATCTTTCATCACCCCACACTCTATAAGAAATTCAAGGGGAGGGGACTTTCTAAAGAGCATGAAAATCTTATATTTGCTTCTTTGTTACTCGCTCAAACCATGCTAGCAAAGCCTGGGGCAACATGGAAAGGGTTTGGCATGAACCCTTAAAAAGCTTTTAGTTAATTTAAGTAGGTCCCAAGGACGAATCCAAGAGTCTTCATCTTAGAAGAACTCCTATAGATGTCCCCAGATGGACATATTTGAGCACTGACCAGCAGCCACTTCCTCCTTTATCAAGTCTTATTATTCTAGGAAGATCACCTCTTCATCAACATGACACGAACTCTCAAAGCTTCTAAAGTCCTTTCCGCTACTGAGCAGTGTGTGACCTGTTTAGCTTATCTTATTTGGGGCATTAAACGGGTGCCTTAAAAATAAAATGAAGATTTTCTTTTTCTTCAGTGACAGTAAAGTGGTTTCTGGTGCTTTCTCCAGAGGCATATGTGATTAATCAAGTCCTAGGAGCCTGACCACAGTGATGCCATAGCCTCTGGTAAACCACCTTTGTCTTAAGCAAATTGGGTGGCTGGGGGAGGGGCTAAATGAGGACAGAAGCAGCAATTTGACCCTGACCCTGAAAGAAAACTAGAAAGAATCATTATCTTAATGATTTTTCATTTTATAAAAATCCAGAAACTAAGAAAAACATTAGACAAATAATATGTCTGTCCTAAAATAAAAGTCAAATGTTTTTTTTTTTTTTTCAAAGATCGAGGTGTCCTCCACCTGCAATCCCAGCACGGGGGATGGCGAGGCAGGAGGGGCAGAAGTTCAAGGTCAGCATAGCTGCCTCTACAGCATGAGGCCAGCCTGGAATACACAAGATTTTATCTCATAAACAAACAAAATAGCAAATGTTCTTCATCTCATCATCTGTATACCTGGGGTAAGGGGAGTCTATAAATTGGGTTTCAAATTACCTACAAATCTGAAATTGCATGCAAAAAATGTTTCTTTTTACTTTTTCCTGTTTGTCTTTTTTTTTTTTTTTTTTTTTTTTAGGTACAAAGACTACTTTCCAGAGATCCTTGAAGGCCCCCTTTGCTCCCCCAAAAGCTAAGAATTACTGTTATTAAAGGAAGCATTAGAGGTTATTAGATGAAGCAGCAGAGGGAGATAGCAAGGGAGAGCTCTGACCTTGTATAAGATTTCCTGGTGGCTGGACACACTTAGGTGTAGGACTCTGGAGAAGGGAGAGGAGGTGGGAATAGAGAATAGGGAGTCTTATCTCTTTTGCTCCAAAGAAATCAAGTAAATGCATGTGAAGTCTTTGCTTGAAATGCATGTGAAGTTTCTGTTAATGCTTAGCTTGAAAACATTTCATTTATATTTGTATTAAAAGGTTATAGCAGAGCTGGAGAATTAGGAATTTAGTGGTTAAGAGCTCTTCCAGGGGACCTTAGTTCAATTCCCAGCACCCATATGACAGATCATACCTGTCTGTAACTCCAGGATCCAACAGTTTCACACAGACATACATGCAGGCAAAGCATCAATGCACTTAAAATAAAAATAAATAACTTTTTAAAAAGTTAATGACAGGGGCTGGGAATATAGTTTAGTGGTAGAGTGTTTGCCTAGCATGTATAACATCCTAAATTTAATCCCCAGCACTGTAAAATTTAATCACAGTATGATCTTCCCTTCAAAAGCCTAAGTTTTCAAACCGGTTTAGCATTATCACTTTCAGAGACATGGTATTAACAAAAAATATAAATCCTAATTAGAGTTAGTGGAAACTGTTTTAGGATAAAGGTGTCAAAACCCTTTCTCTCTAATTTCTGATCATTTATGTTGAATCCTTCCAAAGTAAACTTCACTGAAATATCAGTATTCTGCATGGCATGAGCTTGTATTGAAAGGAGATATTTTGGAGACGATGCATGTACCTGCTGTGCAAATTGTTATGGAATCAAAACAAAATGAATGTAACTACAGTACCAATTGTTATGGAAGCAAAATAAAGCACATAAGTTTTCAAAAAGCAGTAAGCTTTTGAGTGAAATATAGTTTGTTTTTGTTTTAATCACATCCCAAACCCCCATGAACTGTTTAGGAGATGTTTCACAGATAACTGCCTCTGTGTAATAAATTCATCTGCATGTATGCTCAATCTGTTACTGTACATAGAACACTGATGACCAAAAACTCTCTACCCTTTTTCTTTGTCAAAGAGGCATAAACTAACCGCCCACCATCCCTCATCTTTTCTATGCTTTAATCATTCTTAATCCCAAAGAGGCATGCACATGTTGGCTTAACACTGCCTTGTAAATCTAGAATTCTATCATCCTTTCTTTAAAACTGTTCTTAAAATTTAACCCAGCTTCAACTAAATATGTAAATGTACAGAACCACTTAAGTCCCCAGACACCTCATGCGCTGACAGCCTGCAAAGGGAAATTAAGACATAATATAAACATTAATCAAGAAATGAACAAAGACTGTTTTACAAATTGTAACTCCTGAAGTAAAAGTTACTTATCTGAATGTTACCATATTTTTAATTTGAGTTAGTACTCCATACATAAAGGCAGGTGGCTTTTGTTCTCCTATAAAAAAACATTTTCCCTTTCCACGGCTGTGAGGCATGCACTTACCTCATGGTACTTGCTATGGTTAGCTCGTCCTCACATCCAGGCTTATCTGGAGTCTAAAAGAGCTTAAAGATTACAGAAAGAAGCAGTGGAGAGGATCGCCTTCCCTTGAAAGGAAACTGTCATATGCTAACAGGCTTTTAAATGAGGGAAACTAGTATGTCTTCTAATTACATAAGCTCCAGGTCAACTAATCACATAACTGAACCTGAGTCTGGTTTCCAGGGGTAGGAGCAAGAACACTTCAGTGGGGCGACTTCAGCATCTTAGAGAAGAAACTGAAGCTTCACATGCTGCCAAGTTACATATTTGAAAAGTAAAATACACAGCTTGATACCTTAAACACTGAAGAAAATTACAAGGACAAATCTAGTTCACTGCAAAGCATGAACTTTCTACAGGGTATTCCAGATGTTCTGAACAGGCATTGTGTGCCTGGCCTCTGACACCATTTTCTTACATCACCTAGCCAGCATTCAGCTATGTACAAATCACAGTACCACAGTGATTCTATTTAATTTAAAGCAATAATGGCTAATGGTAAGCAACATATCCAAAAATGTCTAGTTTTTTTTTTTTTTACCATATGATGAACACTACAGTCTTCTGATATTAATAACAAAGCTATTAGGAGAAAATAAACATACCATCTTTAACACTTCATAAAATATCTTAACCCAATTTTATATTAGTACACTAAAAAATAGATTTTTTTTTTTTTGGTATTTCGAGACAGGGTTTCTCTGTGGCTTTGGAAGCTGTCCTGCAACTAGCTCTTGTAACCCAGGCTGGCCTTGAACTCACAGAGATCTGCCTGCCTCTGCCTCCCAAGTGCTGGAATTAAAGGAGTGCACCACCACCAT